>CAUYQV010086363.1:0-28682 GCA_963574575.1 Galagoides demidoff | reverse complement strand
TAGTTGAAGTCTTTTTTTTTTTTTTTTGAGACGGACCCTCAGGCTATCCCCCTGGGTAGAGTGCCATGGCATCACAGCTTATAGCAACCTCCAACTCCTGGGCTCAAGCGAGTCTCCTGCCTCCGCCTCCCAAGTAGCTGGGACCACAGGCGCCCGCCACAGTGCCCGGCCATTTTTTGGTTGCAGCCATCATTGTTGTTTGGCAGGCCCGGGCTGGGGATTCGAACTCGCCACCTTAGGTGTATGTGGCTGGCGCCTTAGCCGCTTGAGCCACAGGCGCCAAGCCCATCTTACCTCTTCAAAGACTAACACTTCTCAGCAACTCCTCCAACATCAATTTCAGCCTGCACATGGATCCTTCCAATCAGCAAGCAAACATCCTCTTGTAGCTATCTGTTCTCCTACCAGCATAACTTCTCAGAAGGCTGGTGTTTAGTCACTGCCTCCACTTCCTCACCTCCAACAACGTGGATTATGGAGCCAAACTCTTTTAGGTCTGAGTCCTGGCTCTGCCACCTACTATGGAGAGTATTAGCCTCTCTGTCTCTGTTTCCACCTCTGTAAAATAGGGGTAATGATAGCCTTGCCACCTCTGTCAAATGAAGATTACAGAGCCTGTCTGTCATGAGTGGATTAATAAAGTTGCACTTGTAAGGCATTCTTAGAAGGGAGGAAGTGCTCAAGAAGTGCCAGCTATTGGCTTAATCTTCTCTTCTGGAGCTTCAAACCCCACCAAACCACAAAAACGTCTCTTATCAAGGTCATTATCAATGTCCATGTTGCCTAAGCCATTGGTCACTTTCCCCTGTGCTCAAATGATTCAGTCTCTTAGAAGCATGAAACACAGTAAAGCACTCCTCCCCCAGAATGCTCCTCTCCCAGGATACTACCTTCTCTGAGCTTCCCTCTTCCCTCTCAGACTGTTCCTCTCCCGCCTTTGCTGAAGACCCCACCTCTTCCTGTGAGAGTGCTCCAAGGGCTTAGGTGCCATTTTTTCTTCTCTATTTCTACTCTTACTCTAGGGCAGGTTTTCTGGACCTCAGCGCCATTGACATTTGGGCCCAGGTCACTCTGTTGTAGGAAGCTGGCCTAAGTATCGCAGGATGTTTAGCAGCAATCACTGTATGCAAGTTGCAACTCCCACTCAGCTGTAACAACAAAAAATGTCTCCAGATACTGCTAAGTGTCTTCTGGAAGGAGACAAAATCACCCCTGGTTGAGAACCATGATGCTAAGACTTACAGACTCAGTGATTCATCCAGTTCCTTGAATACCACTCACATCAATGACTCCCCAATTTTTTTTGAAATATAATTCTTTTATTACCAGAATGTAGAAAACACTAATCCTTTCATAATTCTGCAATATTGCTTCAGACTTTCACAAAGTTTTCAAGTTCATCTTTTAGATTTCTATAAATCTTTAATTTGCTATTATTCATAATAGAATAAAATGTTTAGCTTTGATGGTTCAGATCTAAGAAAAAGAAATGACAAAGTTTGGACCTGAGATAAATGTAAAGAAATCATAGGTACACTCAAACCACAAACCATATTCCATCAGAATAGCCTGAGAATCTCATCAGACAGACCCCGAAATAAGTAATTATACCTCTAATTTTAAAATACTAAACATTCTGAATACGTACTGATTAACTCATACAAGAAGTTCAAATATGTGCATTTTCTAGGATTTGTTTTAAAATTCAGGCTAAAAGTTAGCAGTGTTTCAGTTAAACTGTGGCATTTGATGACTCCCAAATTTTATCCCTTGTTTGACCGAGACACTGGGCTCTAGGTGCTACTTAAATCCCTGATGGACATCTCAATGGCCATACAGCATGGCCAAAGTCAAACTTTAATTCACACACACCCATACCTCCAAACCCCATTCCCTGTCTTCCAGCCTTCTCAATCTCACTGACCAGGTGCTTGAACCTGATTCATCTTTCCCTCACCTCCAATCTCTAACCTCTGCCCTTAGGTATAGTCCAAGTGCATCCACTTCTCCCCATCTCCAGAGCCACCATCCTAGTCTAACACACCATCCTAGTCTAACTCCGGATGACACGGTACTGCCCAGATGAACTTCTCACTTCCTACTTTCTCCCTACAGTCTGATCGTCACATGGTAGGCACGGAAATCTTTCAACATCCTAGTGTCTCTGTCTTCGTGTCACTTATCATCATCTGACATCATTGTGGCATTTGATCGCTTGTTTGTTTTCAGTCTCCTCCCAGAGGAATGTCTGGCTCATAAGGGCAGGTCCTTACCTGTCACATCTACTGTTGCATCCTCACCCAGTGCCAATGCAAAGTCATGCTTGATAAGTACATATGGAGTGAACACATTATCGTGAGTGACTGTTACTGTCTTGACCTGCTGCCATACTTTTTCCATGTGTAGATTCTTCCTAAGGCCCTTGTCACTATCCCCTTCCCCACCCAGTCAGGTCCTGGGTCCTCTGCTTTGAAAAAGCCCTGTTCCCAGGCCATTGTAAGAGTGGTAAGTACCAAGGAGAAAGGACAGGCTTTGGGTCTAGTCCTACAACTAGATGGCTGCTAACACCCTATCTGTGGCTCAGCACCCATCCCTAGTTCCCACCTACTTTCCCTACTGAACCTCCATCTCCACATCACTAGCCAAAGAATTTTCTCTGGGCATAGATTAAAAACCCAGTTCAGACCTCTCTCCTCAAAGAAGGAACTGCCTGGCCAAGCAAGTGTTAACCCTCCCCTGCTGGTAAAGTGCTGGGGGCAAGCTGCAGATCCTGGTGTGGATGTGGAGAGAAAGGAACACTTTTACACTGCTGGTGGGACTGCAAACTAATACAACTTTTTTGAAAGGAAGTATGGAGAATCCTCATAGAACTCAAATCATACCTCCCATTTGATCATGCAATCCCATTACTAGGCATCTACCCAGAAGAAAAAAATAATTTCATCATAAGGACACTTACACTAGACTATCGCAGTTCAATTTACAATCACCACAATGTGGAAACAACTTAAATGCCCACTAATCAGGAATGGATTAACAAGCTGTGGTATATGTATACTATGGAATACTATTCAGCCCTTAAAAAAATAGACTTTACCTCTTTTGTATTAACCTGGATGGAGACAGAACTCATTCTTCTAAGTAAAGGATCAGAAAAATGGAGAAGAAAGAATCCAATGTACTTAATTCTAATGTGAAGGCAGTAGATGATATAATACAAGGTGGGGTAGGGGAATGAGGGAGCAGGGAGAGTGGAGGAGGGAGGGGGATGGGGGTCATGGTGTATAGCACACCTCTTAGGGGCGGGACACAATTATACGAGAGACTTTACCTAACAAATGCAATCAGTATAACCTAATTCTTTGTACCCTCAATGAATCCCAAACAATTAAAAAAAAAGTACAGGGGGCAGGGAGTAGTCCCCAAATCTAACAGCATGACTCTGAGGCAGGTGCACACCTGAGCAGAGATGTGAACTGATACTGGACACCACTATCCTGGGCAAGTTGAGGATGGAGCCACCGCACTTCTCAGAACTCTGAAGAGTTTAGGTATTCTTGGCTCTACTATTTGGGCCCTAAGAATATTCCAACATCATGCTTTATTTATATAAAAACATTAAGCTAACATAGATGAGACTTGGCTAAAATTATTTTCCTTAGTGAATTCCATTAAGCCAGTTTAATTCCTTAATAAGTTTTCATAATAATATTTCATAATTAACCAATTTCAATTTTTTTCACCTTCAGTTTGAATTAACCATGCTTGTTTTTTTCCCCAAGATCAAGTCTTTTCCACGTGAATTTTTTTACAATCAATATTTGGTTCCTTAATCAGATTTTTATCATATCAAGTTTTCCAAGTGTAGTTTCTGCCATTCTGAGTTTCCTTTATATTGGTTATTTCTACCAAATCTCTTTTTCCTAGTGACTTTGTCAAAATGGTTAAAGCTGAGCTCTCCACACAGCACAGATCAAGAGACTCTCAGGGCATTTAGTACAATGGTTTGTCCAAGGGGGGATGGATAGGCAGGTGGGGAGGGGTCAGAGAAAGTAACTTTTGGAGATCCAGATTGACGGAGGTGAGAAATGGATCTTCCCATGAACTGATCCATCTGGGAAATTCACACAGTTTTTTGGTTTGTTTTTGTTTTGGGACAGAGTCTTGCTCTGTCACCCAGGCTAGAGTGCCATGGCACAATCCTAGTTCATAGCAAGCTCCAATTCCTGGGCTCAAGCAATCTCCTGCCTCAGCCTCCTGAGTAGCTGGAACTATAGGTGTCTACCACAAGGCCCAGGCTAATTTTTTTTTTTTAAATACAAGTATGGTCTTGCTCTTGCTTAGGCTGGTCTCAAATGCCTAACCTCAAATAATTCTCCTGCCTTCGCCTCCCAGAGTGCTAGAATTACAGGTGTGAACCACTGCACCTGGCCTCCACACAGCTTTAAGTGGCAAGCAAAACCACTCTGTCCAGAAAGCATACTTTTACCCCTGGATACCCACCACAGTAGGAAGGTCCTTTGCCCTCCATGAGATGACCTGTGTGACCTTCAAACCAGGAGCTCATGGGTGGCTCCCTCTCTCAGTCAGCCTAGAGATATGTGGAAGTAGGTGGGCTAGTGAACTCCCCTTCAGTGAGAGCACATGTCTGTATTTGGGGGGGAATACCCAATTAGGAATAAAGGTTTCACTGGTGTCTCAGAGCCTGAAACTAGAGGGACAGCCAGTCAGATCCAGCTCCTCTCCCTGCCTCCCTGGGGCCTTCCATCCTGGTAGAGTTGTTAGAGGATGGGTCCGACCACAGACTTCTCAGTATGTCTCCCTGGGAGCTTGGCCCAGTGCTCAGCTGCCATGCCAGCCCACACCTCCAGACAGTCCAGGTCAACCCAACTGATGAGCATTTGCTTCTGATGAAAAAGGGAAACCTGTTGATAAGCCTATATACTTCACTTTAGGGTCCTGGGGACCAGCAGAGGATGACACAAATAAGAGTCAGGATCAGTCAGGTGCGGTGACTCACACCTTGTAATCCTAGCACTCTGGGAGGCTGGGTTGGGAGGATCCCTTGCAGTCAGGAGTTCAAGACCAGCCTGAGCTAGAGCAAGACCCTATATCTACTAAAAATAGAAAAATTAGCTGGGGATTGCAGTGGGTGCCTATAGTCCCAGCTGCTCAGGAGGCTGAAGCAGGAGGATTGCTTGAGCCCAAGAGCTCGAGGTTACTGTGATTAGGATTGTGCCACAGCACTCCAGCCTAAGTAAAACTGTCTCAAAAAAAAAAAAAAAAAAAAAAAGGCTCTGCATCCGTAGCATAGTAGTTACAGTGCCAGCCACATATACCAAGGCCAGTGGGTTCAAACCCAGCCCAGGCCAGCTAAAACAATGAGAATTCCAAGAAACTAGCCAGGCATTGTAGTGGGTGACTACAGTCCCAGCTACTTGGGAGGCTCATTCTAGTGAGACTGTCTCAAAGAAAAAAAAAAAAAAAGTCAGGGTCTACAGGCCATCCAACCCCACTGGTTCTCAGTGGGAAATGCAGGCTGTGCCAGAGTGACTAAGACTCCAACACAGTGATAGGCATTAGTGCCCTCACCTCAGGCAGTAACACAGCTGGAAAGGCTTTAGGAGTGTTCAGTTGAGCTAATGGATGTAAACTGTCCACTTAGTGCCAGGCCCAACACATAGTGGGAACTTAGGAAATAGATGTTTCTTCACTCCTTCCCCCTCTTTCTTTTCAACTTGATCCAGAATCCTGAGACAGTGATAATCCTGGTAGACAAAGTACCATTTGGAGAGTCTCAGACCAAAAACCAGAGCCTGTGGTACTGCTATTCTAGGGTTAGGATCTTAAGGGACCTGATATATATAGTCTTTCCTTAATCCCCGCTTGACACCTTCTTTGTGGCCTGAACCTTGACAAAGCTGGATAATACAGTGCCAGGTTGCAGCACTCCAGAACAGAAGAGATCTGAAATCTCTTAGCTCAGAAGGACACCAGGTCACACTGGCATAGATGAAAGAAAGAAGAAGAATGAGGCCTGAGCCAGCATAATTTCCTAACTTTGCTTAGTCACTGCCAGCATCTCTGCTTTTGGGGGGAACAGGTAATGGACCAGAGACTTAGACCCAGCTGTCCACTTTCTTATCTTAGATCTTCCTTTCACATCCACACCTCCAAACCTAGGCCCACTCTTCCCCAAGAAGTATCCTCATGACAGACCTACCCGTGCAGCAACTCAGCTGTCATGGAGGTAGGGTTTGGAAAACCATCTGGCTCACCCCTCCAGCTCTGTCTCAGAACTTGCTTCTCCTCTGCTCCTTGGACTTAGGCCCCACCTTCTGCTTCTTTGACACAGGTTCATGGCCCTTACCAAGCTCTGGTCTCAGCTTTGCTCTCACTTCCCAGGCTTCTGGCTGATGAGAATGACTGCAGGTCCTGCTCTACACTAAGACCTGCTGCTACCAGTGACTTTTGACTGTTCAGAGCTTCTTGCCAGAAGTTTTTTGCTACCTCTGCAGTGGCCAGGTCACCACCTACTAACCACCCTGCAGGACTATATCTTGGAGAGCCTAATCTTTTGACTTTCAGCAGATCTGAATCACAAGTAAAAGTTAAAGCTATTTATCTAAACACAGTTGTCTTAAAATATAAGTCCCCAGAAGGGCATAGTGGCTCACGCCTGTAATCCCAGCACTTTGGGAGGCCGAGGCAGGTGGATTGCTTGAGCTCATGAGCTCAAGACTAGCCTGAGCAAGAGTGAGACCCCCATCTCTACTAAAAAAAAATGAAAAACTAGCCAGGCATTGTGGTGGATGCCTATAGTCCCAGCTACTCAGGAGGCTGAGGCAAGTGAATTGCTTGAGCCCGAGAGTTTCAAGTTGCTATAAACTATGACGCCATGGCACTCTACCAAGGGTGACAAAGTGAGACTCTGCTTCAAAAAAACCCCCAAAACATATACATATATTAAAAATTGGAGGCTAAACATTTTTAATCTTCTAAAGAACCTAGAGGAAATTGGGGGCTATGTAGTTATATATATAGCCCCCAATTTTTTTTTTTTTTTGAGATGGAGCCTCAAGATATCCCCCTGGGTAGAATGCCGTGGCATCACAGCTCATAGCAACCTCCAACTCCTGGGCTTAAGCAAGTCTCCTGCCTCCGCCTCTCAAGTAGCTGGGACCACAGGCGCCCGCCACAACGCCTGGCCAGTTTTTGGTGGCAGCCATCATTGTTGTTTGGCGGGCCCGGGCTGGGGATTCGTACCCGCCACCTTAGGTGTACGTGGCTGGCGCCTTAGCCGATTGAGCCACAGGCGCGGAGCCATAGCCCCCAATTTTTAATCTCCTAGAAAACCTAGGGAAAAATTAAACTCCCAAGCAAGGTTGAATAATAACCTTTCTAACTATGCTTTTTGCTCCAAGAATATGAAAGATTTAAAATACTTATATTTCACATGATCCACAATTTTATGGTTGAAAAGAAGGTAGGTTAGTACCCACCATGTGCACCCAACACCAAAATCACTGATAGCCCATGACTGTGAACTAAGTTACAAGGAGGGCAGCGGATGTGGGGCTGTGGGAGTGTGGTGAGGAGCAAGCACTACAGTCTGGATATGGCTTATCTCCACCAAAAACTCATGTCAAGGCTCAGTCCCCAATATGGTGGTATTGGGAGATGGTACTTTTAAGAGGTGATTAGGCCATTAAGATGGATTAATGTCTTTCTTGCAGGAATGGATTAGCGCTCAAGAGAGCATGTGTTGGCTCTGTGCCTGTGGCTCAATTGGCTAAGGCACCAGCCACGTACACCTAAGGTGGCGGGTTCGAATCCCCAGCCCAAGCCCACCAAAGAACAATGACAGCTGCAACCAAAAAATAGCCGGGCGTTGTGGCGGGCGCCTGTGGTCCCAGCTACTTGAGAGGCGGAGGCAGGAGACTTGCTTGAGCCCAGGAGTTGGAGGTTGCTGTGAGCTGTGATGCCACAGCACTCTACCTAGGGGGACAGCTTGAGGCTCCTGTCTCAAAAAAAAAAAAAAAAAGAGAGCATGTGTTACAAAACAAGGTCTCCTCTTGTGTTTTGCCCTTTAGCATGAATTCTCCTTCCTTTTCTCTGCCACGTTATGATATAGCATGAGGCCCTTGCCAGAAGTCAATCAGATACAGCTACCTGATCTTGAATTTTCTAGCCTCCAGACTGCAAGTTAACTAAACTTTAAATAAACTTCTTTCCTTTATAAATTATCCAGTGTCAGGTATTTTGTTCTGGCACTAAAAAATGGACTAACACAGGATGTTAATATATTTGTATATTTTCATATACATTAAAGAATAGGCAAAACAAATTTATGGTAACAGAAATCAGGAAACAGGTGTCTTGGAAGACTGGTGGAAAGGAATATGAGGAAGTTTTATGGAATAAGGATAATGTTTTATAGTTTGTTTTGGGTGGTGGTTGTAAAGGTACAAATTGTCAAATCCAAACTAAACACTGAAGACTTATATAGTTTACTGTAACTGTATATCAATAAAACAAAATCTCTTCTGTAGGCTAGAAAATTCTATGTTTATCTATGTATTCCAAGATGTGAATATACAGGCAGGTGTATATCCATGACCTTGGTATGGGGTCTGGGCTATCAAAACACCAAGTATGTAGACACACAGCAAATACACACTGCCAAACTTCAACTTGGCCCTCCTGACCACCACACAATCCCTTTCTCATTTTTCTTCATTTGTCCCAGTAACCACAACTGTTATCCAAACCTTCCCAACCACCTTTAGGAGCTCCTTCTCTCATTTTCTAGCTCTTGATGGGGGTGAACTGTCTTCCCCACCAACTGCTCCCTACAGGTCATCTGTGCTTTCTCCCAGCCAGATAGATAAGCATCCTCTGACCTCATCCTCTCTCACCTAATCCCCTTTTCCCTTTTGCATCTCAAAGCTCTTCCCTTCCTCTTAGCATCTTCCTGTCTGATGTCAAACATTTACAAGTCTCAGCTTTCTTGGATCAAGTCAAGTACCCATAAGAAAACCTCTTGATTAACTTGGCCTGTGCCCTCTGAAGCTTGCACAAGCACAAGGGCTGGTGTTGGATCCCCGTCTGGAGAACTCTGAGGCTAGCTAGGGAGCTGCACTTGAAATAGCCACCAGCACTTCCAAAATGTGATGGGCCAAAGGATGCCTAAGTGTTTCCTGTAGACTATATGTGGGCCACATAGGAGAGAAGGCTAGCTAGAAGCCAGTGTTTTTTTTTTTTTTTTTTGAGACAGTCTCACTTTATCACCCTCAATAGAGTGCTGTTACATCATAGCTCACACCAACCTCCAACTCCTGGGCTCAACTGATCCTTTTGCCTCAGACTCCTGAGCAGCTGGGACCACAGGCACCTGCCACAACACCTGGCTTAGTATAGACAGGTCTCATTCTTCTTCAGGCTGTTCTCGAACTCTCCAAACAATCCATCCACCTTAGCCTCTTAGAGTGCTCAGATTACACCTGACCTAGAAGTCACTTTCTAGGAATTTTGCCCCAGAGGGCCACCTAAAGGGTCAATGGGCCAAGGAAACCAAGGGAGGAAATGAAGGCAGCAAGACAGAGACGTAAGCACCTATGCAAGGAAACTGCAGGTAAGAAAGACCCTTAAAAGCACTGCATGGGAGAAAGTCAGCCACAAATCCCCACCATGCTCAGTTTACTAAGGCCATGTAACAAAGTGTCTCTACTCTCTCACAAGCCCCTTCACCAATACTGAATGGGCCAGAAGCCACAATCGGTCTGGGATGGGGAAGAGGTGGAAGAGAAGGAAGCAAGACAAAGAGAGAAGTCAACCACTCTCCTCAACTGTGGGAGATCAAAGAAAGCTTGAAAGAGGAAGCAGATGAGCTGTACTTTGAATTAAGTTCAGAGTTTTCATTATTAACATGAACTAGACTGCAGTTAACTCTGTCCTGGTAACTAGATGGAATCTAAGAGTAAGCAAAGATTTAAAGAGTAAAGATGAAGACAAAGCTATTTCAAGATTGCACTCCACTTGACAATTGTGCAGCTGTCAATCTAACAGTTACACTTTGGCTCGGCGCCTGTGGCTCAATCGGCTAAGGCGCCAGCCACGTACACCTAAGGTGGCGGGTTCGAATCCCCAGCCCAGGCCCGCCAGACAACAACGATGGCTGCAACCAAAAAATGGCTGGGCGTTATGGCAGGCGCCTGTGGTCCCAGCTACTTGGGAGGCGGAGGCAGGAGACTCGCTTGAGCCCAGGAGTTGGAGGTTGCTATGAGCTGTGATGCCATGGCACTCTACCCAGGGGGATAGCTTGAGAGTCCGTCTCAAAAAAAAAAAAAAATTAAATAACAGTTACACTTCTAAAGCACCAAGCATTAAGTACCTCCAATATAGTTCAGTGCTAGATATAGCAGCTGTTAAGACTGTTATAATAATCTTGGGATTTAGATGAAGGCAGGTGGTGAAAGTGAGGTTTTTCTAACAGTCAAGGTGTTTGGGATAGCCCAAGGGAGGTAGCAAGTTCCTTCTCCTCAGAGATGATGACTTGGCAGGGACGTGGAGGGGATTGAGCTGCAGTTGTAGAATGATCCTGAGATTTGTGATTCCAGTTTATTGCTCATGGCCTCAACTCTCCCCTCTGTAGAGATGACTTCAGCCCTAGCCTCAGTTCTGGATTTCGATCTTCCATTTCCTTTCCATCTGTCCATGTGACCACTGATATTCCTATATGGACAACTCACCATCACTCCAATTCAGCCACCTAAAATGGAGGAGCTCTTTATTTTTTCTCCAGGAGTTGTCACACAACTCCTGACATCCCTCTTTTTGTAGATATACACGTATATATGTCTTTCAGCCTGATTTTCTTTTTTGCAGTTTTTGGCCAAGGGGTTTGAACCTACCACCTTCAGCATATGGGGCCAGTGCCTTACTCCTTTGAGCCAAAGGCACCACCCCACAGCCTGATTTTCTACATCCCTTTCATTCATTCACCAAACAGATGGCCACAAACTCCTGTCCATCCTTTGAGACCTCTCCCCCACTGGCCCCACTCTCTTGATTTCTGTGCCACCACCAAGACTCATCTCACAAGAGATAGCCTCCTAAATACCTTCCCTGCCCTCCATTTTCCCTTTGGAATCCTTAGCATGCAAGGTCAGTCTAATCTTCTAGAAGCGTCATAAAACCTTTGATAAACATTTGCTTCCCAGGGAATAAAATACAAACTTCTCAGCTAATATTCACAGGCCTTGCACAATTCAGTTTTTCCAACCTGCTTTTTCCAGCCTCATCTAAAAACATTCAACTCTCCTAAAATTTCACTGAGGCCCACTCTGGAGCAAGTCACGTATTAGATAATTAAACACAGAGATAAAAGACATAGTAGCCAACTCCAAAGTGTTCTCAGTTCTGGTGGTTAAAGAGGTAAATAATTACTAGTGATAAGATAAAGGCCACTGCTTGTCCTAATGCCCCCACTTCAACAGAAATGATCTATTCATGGTCCCAGAATATAGGTCTCCACTCTCCCTCCAGGTTTTTCACTAGGCTCTTTTCTCCTTTCCCCATCTATTTTCCCTTTTTTTTTTTTTTTGAGACAGAGTCTCACTTTGTCACCTTGTCACCCTTGGTAGAGTGGTATGGCATCACAGCACACAGCAACCTCAAACCCTTGGGCTTAAGCGATTCTCTTGCCTCAGTGTCCCAAGTAGCTGGGATTACAGGCGCCTGCTACAATACCCAGCTATTTTTCGGTTGCAGTTGTCATTGTTTAGCAGGTCCAGGTGGGGCTTGAACCCACGAGCCTTGGTGCATGTGGCTGGCACCCTACTCACTGAGCTACAGGCACCAAGCCTCTTTTCCATTGTTAAAGGCACAGTTCCTAGTACCCCTTCTCTAAGAACTCCAATTCCTAAGCAAGGGATCTCTCCCTCTTCCGGAGTTGAATGTTCCCATTCAGTAACACCTACTCTTCCCACATATTTCAGCTTAGATGCATCATTTTCCTCCCTCACACAACCCCCATTCCCAAAATTCTGGGTTAGATGCACCTCCTCTGTGTTTCCATAGCACATCCTAATTTTTCTACTACTGTCCATTTGGCGCTGCTTGCAATTTACCTGCTTCTCCCACTAGACTATAAGCTCCTTGAAGGTAACTGCTATGTGGATCTTGTGCACAGTTGAATACCCAGTTCCAAGATTGGACTAATGTATCTCAGTAGCTCAAAAAACATGCGGAAGGGAGGTAGGAAAGTGTAAAGCAGTCATCATGAACTCTCTTATCTTGATATGTTCCTTAGCACTTGTGCTGTTATTTATTTCTTTATGTTTTTTGCAATGGGGTCTCACTCTGTCACCCTGGATAGAGTGCTATGGTGTCATAGCTCATAGCAATCTCAAACTCTTGGGCTCAAATGATCCTCTTGCCTCAGCCTCCCACATAGCTAGGACTACAAGTGCCCAACAGGATGTCCACCTAATTTTACTATTTTTAGTAGAGAACAGGTCTCACTCTTGTTCAGGTTTTTTTTGTTTGTGTTTGAGGCAGAGTCTCAGTTGGTCACCCCTAGTACAGTGCCATGGTGTCTTAGCTCATAGCAACCTCTAACTCTTGGGTTCAAGTGATCCTCTTGCCTCAGCCTCCCAAGTAGCTAGGACTACAGGTGCCCACCACAACACCCAGCTATGTATTAGAGACGGGTCTTACTCTGGGTCAGGCTGGTCTCCAACCTGTGAGCTCAGGCAATCCACCCTCCCTGGTCTCTCAAGTGCTGGGATTACAGGCATGAACCACTGCACCCAGCCACTAAGGCTGGTTTTGAACACCTGAGCTCAAACAATCCACCCACTCAGCCTCCCAGAGTGCTAGGATTACAGGCCTGAGCCACTGCGCCTGGCCTACTTGTGCTGTTATTCTCAGTCCTGCTTCTCCAACCACTGTCCCCAGGCAGACTTATAGTCACTGGTCCTTCCACTGGATTTGTACATTCTTCTATCAGCAACCTGCAGCTCCTCTATCTGCCCCACTTGACTCCGAATTTTTTTTTTTTTTTTGACCAGGGCTGGGTTTGAACCTGCCACCTCCAGCATATGGGGCCTGTGCCCTTACTCCTTTGAGCCACAGGCGCCACCTTTTTTTTTTTTTTGAGACAGAGTCGTGTTCTGTTGCCCCAGCTGGAGTGCAGTAGCATCAGCCTAACTCACACCAACCTCAAACTCCAGGACTCAAAGCGATTCTCCTGCTTTAGCCTCCCAAGTAGCTGGAACTGCAAGTGCCCATCAGGACGCCCAGCTAATTTTAGTAGAGACGAGGGTCTCGCTCTTGCTCCAACTGGTCTCAAACTCCTGACCCCAAGCGATCCTACCTTCAGCCTCCCAGAGTGCTAGGATTCCAAGTGTGAGCCACTGCGCCCAGCCTGACTATTTTGAGGGCGAGGACTGTTTGGGACATCTCTGTAAGCCCCGAAAAAAACTAGTAGAAGAAAAGAAATTAAGCATATAATTTACAAATGTAAACGATAAACTCCTTGTGAGCAGAAACCCTTATCTTTCTGTTTGAGTAAAGTGTGAGCAAATCCACTTCACCTCAGACACAGTGTTTTCATTTGTAAGGTAGCAACAGTGGGGCCATGTTCACAGCATTCTCTCTAGCCCGGCTTCCTCATCCGAAACACAGGGCTGTGCTTCTGTAAAGCCCGTAAATGCTCCCGTAAAGCCCGTAAAACAGAGCCTAATGCTGTCAGGGCCAGTGTTCGTCATTATCAGTAGTGGTATCTCTGAAGCTTTGTATATTAATGCAAGGGTCTCTGTAACCTTGGCACCGGTAGCTGCACAGGAGTGATCTGATGAGATAGCGCCTCCCACCCTTCCTTGGGAGCCCTAACTTCTTCTGACCCCCTTTCCTGAGCTCAGAGGCAGGAGGGGTGGGTCTGGCTGAGGTTGAGGGCTTGGGTCCCGGACCTTCTCCAATAGACCTTGGCCGGGCTCACTGCCAGAGCATCTGTCTGGGGGCCCCACCTGGAAAATGGCTCCTCTAGGGCGTTTCCAGCCTAAAGTCCGTCCTCTTACACCTCTCGCGTGCAGATTCTCTCTCCTACTCTGACTGCGGCTCCCCTACTCGTCCTAGGAACACCCGCAACCACAACCAGAGTGACCGGGTTGTCAGGTGTGCCCCTCGGCCTTCCTCCCAGCACGCCAGACGTTGCCGTGACTTCGCGAGATCTGGGAGCAGGGCGGGGCCGGAAGCCAGGCCACTCTCGCGAGGCCAGACCGAACGGAGCCGGGAGCTCTGGCGCTGTGGAGGTCGTTGGAGTCACTTCCCTGCTGCTACCAAGTCTACTCCCCGCCAGCCCCAGCCATGCTCTCCGCCCTCGCCCGGCCTGCCGGCGCCGCTCTCCGCCGCAGCTTCAGCACCTCGGCCCAGGTAGGCCCGACGAGGGGCGGCTTGCAGGCGGAGGGCCCCAGCCCGGGCCACGTGCTTCCATTACTCGCGAGCAGCTTAGACCCCCAGGCCTGCCTGGACTGCAGGACCGCCCAGTACTAGCTAGAGGCGGTGGCGCCCTGGGCTGGCCCTGACCTGGGCGGGAAGTTCCGGGCAGAAACCGGAGAGGGGTTAGGTGGCCCAGCTCTGGAGCTGGTGCATCTCGCAGAACTCTCCCAGTCTCCCAGAGGGCCTGCTCTTGGCCTAGATTGAAAAGCCACGGTATAGGTCTGAAAGGACCTTATGTTTTTATGTAGCTTTCTTTTGCTTTGACGTAACTAATCTCGTTATTCTTGCAGCATCAGTGTGAGTTGTCCATGAATAAGAGAAATGTGTAATTTTTAACTCCATGGTGCAGGCAAACTGAGGCACTGAGGATAAGAGTACTGGGCTAAGATTACACAGCATCCACAGGATTAAAATTCAGCGCTCCTGACCACTGTCAGTGGCTTTAATATCAAGCCTTACCTCTAAGAATCTGAAGACTCCGCTTCCTCCTCAGAAGCTTTTTGGAGGAACCTTCCGACTGGGCAGAGGGAGCCTCAGTCGGGTGTCTTGACAGTGCATGAGTTGGCCTGAGCTAATTAAACCTACACTATTTTTAGCCATTTTCTAGCGCAGTAGTTCTCAAACTACGTATGTATCAGAATCACCTGAGAACTAATAAAGAACAGAGGTCTAGGCTTATTGAGGGAGCATAGGGCCTCCGCCTTGATAATTTTACCAGATACCCTGAGTGAATCTAGTACCAAAGTTTGAGAACCTAGCAGGTGCTTAATAGGTAAAAACAAAGTATCAGATCAAAACACACTAGACCAAATATAAAAAAACATCCAGGAACTTTATTTTACACAAGCGGGCTGAAATCTAAAGAGATGTCTGCAGCCTTAGGGGGTGAGGCAGTTCTTTTATGGTAGGCTGAAGAGTAGCTGGCTTTACAGACTAATCTTTATTACTAGGGTGCCAAGGACCTGGGCCAACTCTTCTTAGGGTGTTAGAGGCTTGTGGTGTAGCATTTCCTACGGGACCGGTGCAAGGATGTGACAAGTCTGCAGCATGTCTCTCTTATCTGAGTAAGGACCGCCTGTATCAGAGTCTCACAGACTGGTTTTTTCAGCTGTAAGATGGAGTTAGCTTGGCCAACCTAATGATGCCTGCATTGCTTTTTAAGTCCCATGCCCAAGTGAGAGGTAATTATTAAAAGGGATTCCAAATTGTTTAGATGATGACCTCCAGTTTCCTGTACATCCAGTTTATTTGGAAAATAGATAAAAATGCTCCTAGACAGATGAAATGATTAAGACTTTTTTTTTTTTTTTTTGCACTTTTTGGGTTTGAACCTGCCACCTCCGGCGGCATATGGGGCCAGCGCCCTACTCCTTTGAGCCACAGGCACCGCCCTTTTTTTTTTTTTTTTTTGATACAGTCTCACTTTGTCTTCCTGGGTAGAGTGCGGTGACATCACAGCCCACCACAACCTCAAACTCTGGGCTCAAGCTAGTCTCTCACCTCAGCCTCCTGAGTAGCTAGAGGCAGGTCTCACTCTAGCTTAGGCTGGTTTTGAATTTGTGAACTTAGGCAATCCTCCCACCTTGGCCTACCAGAGTGCTGGGATTACAGGTATGAGCCACCGTGCTCAGCTAAGACTTAGGTTTTCGAGAAGGATGGTTTGGAGGTGGAGCTAAGTACCTAAGGTAAATAATGGAATGGGTTGAGAAAATGTTTGAGATGCCAAGTTCTTCATAATTTGACTGGATGTCAGCGATGAGGGAGAAGGAAGAGGCTGAAGATGATTCTAAAATTGTACATTTGGCAGCCCACAGTGCCATCTGGGACCAGGGATAGGAAGGTAGAGAGGGTAAATGGACAGTTGGGTTTGTAGGACCAGTGGGGATGCCTAACTGAACTGGGAGTACAGAGTTGGACTTTGGAAGTCCCAAAGTCTATAGACAAAATGCAGTAGTGATTACAAAATATCCAGAAGCGGATGTGATTGCCCAACCTCAGGTTCTGGGTTCATCTGGTCAGTTAAGTTTTCTGGGATGTCAGAGGACCCCTGCATTAAAGCACCAGTAAAAATACAGAAAAAAGCATAATTTGAATTCAAACATTGGTTGTAGCGCATACTTTTAGAGTTTAATTTCCTCGACAGAAACCCACTGTGAAGTCTTGGTTTGTTTAGATTTACTTTGTTATAATCAAAGCTTATCATTAACTAGCATCCATTACTGTAGAATATAATGTGCAGTGATAGTGTCAGGGCCCATTGTACATGCCTGTCCCAGATGACTACACATCATACTTTGAGTTCTTATGTCTATTTTCTTGGTTTGTCTCCACCTGCCAGGAATAGGTTCCCCTTGTTGTTTATGAGTTTAGATTAGAAATAAGCTCACTGAGGTTGGCTCAAATTTTGATTAGCCCTTGAATGAAACCCAGAGGAGAGGTGCCTTTGAATAATGGGAGTTAGCTTTAGGGTAGAATTTAGACTAGATTACTTTCTCAAAGACTTTTTCCTTGTTTTAAAGCCCAAAAGGAGGCTCGGCGCCTGTGGCTCAATCGGCTAAGGTGCCGGCCACGTACACCTAAGGTGGCCGGTTCGAATCCCCAGCCCGGCCCGCCAAACAATGATGGCTGCAATCAAAAAATGGCCGGGCGTTGTGGCAGGCGCCTGTGGTCCCAGCTACCTGGGAGGCAGAGGCAGGAGACTCACTTGAGCCCAGGAGTTGGAGGTTGCTATGAGCTGTGATGCCATGGCACTCTACCCAGGGGGACAGCTTGAGGCTCCGTCTCAAAAAAAAAAAAAAAAGCCCAAAGGGGTTAAATTGCCTGTGTTCAGCTATGTCCCAGCTTCATCACTTGCTATCCGTGTGAACTTGAACATAATACAACTTCTCTATGCTTGAGTTCCTCATCTGTAAAGTGAGTCTGTTAATATTGTAGGTTAGAGTTTTGAGAATTAAATGAGTAAAGACTTAGCTCAGTGCTTTGTGCATAGCAGACCCTGATAAATGGCCAGCTATGACCATTTTTCTTCCTGTATTCCCAGTAAATATGTTGCCAGACAGATGAGTCTGTTTGTCACTCAAGCCAATCAATGAAGAAGCAGATGAGAGATCAGCAATTTCACTTTATTTACAGAAAAGCCACCGGTTCTGCAGAGCAGCAGGGTGTCTCTTCAGGGAACTGCTCTGCTTTCCTTTTTCCCTTTGTTACTTTTATATTCTCACAGTAAAAGCATCAGCAATGTTATCAACCATTATAGTATACATTAAACCAAGCATCCTCCAACTATGGCCTGCGGGCCACATACAGCCTGCCTAGGACATTTATCTGGCCCGCTGGGTGTTTTTGCCACCGCTGCCTGTTCTGCTTAGCAGCTGACTCATCCTGGGGCCCACAGTCTGGCCCTCCAGTGGCCTGAGGGACAGTGAACTGGTCCCCTGTTTAAAAAGTTTGAGGACCCCTGCATTAAACAGATTTCTCTTCATAGGTTATAAGGTTACGTAATATCCTCCTCTCTTTTTTTTTTTTAAGCCAGAGTCTCACTATGTCACCCTTGGTAGAGTGCTGTGGCATCACTGCTCACAGCAACCTCAAACTCTTAGGCTTAAGTGATTCTCTTGCCTCAGCCTCCCAAGAAGCTGAGACTACAGGCACCTGCCACAGCACCTGGCTATTTTTTGGTTGCAGTTGTTTGTTTAGCAGGCCTGGGCCGAGTTCAAACCTTCCTGCCTCAGTGTATGTGGCCAGCGCCCTAACCACTTGGTTACAGCGCCAAGCCAAAAGTGGTTATTTCTACTCTAGACAGAATTTGTAGTTAGTGAGGACTTTGGGTCTGGAGTTGGATTGGGAGGAAGGGGCCACATACCAGTGTCAGAGCTATCAGAGGAGCAGGATATATTATTGCTGCATTGCTACATAGAGTCTGCATGAGACTGGGTGCCGCACAGCTGGTCCCAGCCTTAGCAGAACACCCCCTGATCCTCTCAGAACACAGGATGTTTATGAGTTACTGTCGCAAGGCCCTGTCTCTAGCCTCTCACCCTCCTGGGAGGCTGCCCCAGTACCATGGATTGTTGCCTTAGATCATTTGTATGTGAATAAATAGCTCCAGGTAGCCCAACACAGGTGGCCTTACCAGGGCTCTGCAGCACTCTCCCTGTATATAATGGTTATTTAAGATAACAGTGGCCACCATCAGTGAGGTTGCTGGATGACTTGGCTTTCATATGAGGTATGACTATATAATAAATTCTGCTCTCCTTGGCAGGTCACTAAGACATTGAATTAGTTTTTTGTTTGAGACAAGAGTCTTTTTGTGTCGCCCTCGGTAGAGTGCCATGGTGTCACAGCTCACAGCAACCTCAGATTCTTGGGCTCAAGCGATTTTTTTTGCCTCTGCCTCTGAGTAGCTGGGACTACAGGCGCCTGCCACAACGTCCAGCTTTTTTTTTTTTTTTAAGTGGTGGAGTCTCACTCAGGCTGGTCTTGAACCTGGGAGCTCAGGCAATCCACCCACCTTGGCCTCGGAGAGTGCTAGTAAATTAGTTCTTAAAAATTGCTGGGGTGGGAGTGGCCTAAAGTAGCAGCTTGTCATCAACGCTTCAGGCTCTTCTTTCTCCTCCCACACATTAAATGCTGGTGTTCATAGGATTCTGTCCCTGGTTCTGTTCTCACTCTATGTTCCTTTTTGTGCCTTGTTCATGTCCAAGACCAGTTAATCCCAGTACAGACACTAATGATCTCTCTCTAGACCAGGCCCTTTGTCTGAAATCTGGAACCTTTTTTCTAGGGACCTACTGGATGCATGTGTGTGTCTAGATGACTCAGACTTGCAAACTGAATTCATTATTCTTTCAAACCCCTTACTGTTCTTCTGTTACAGGGAATGTTACTCACTCAAGCCCTTTGCTCACCATTTGGATGGATGAAGAAGGCGAAGGGGGTTACCTGAATCTGTTGATGCTATTTCACAGATCACTCATAACCTGTCTACCCTGCTGCTGCTGCCACTGCCCTTTTCCCACCTATGAGTCAGACTTGGGCTATTGTAGTAGTCTCCCTGCTTCCATCTTGTATCTGTCCACTCCATCTTTAACTCTGCCTCATTTCTTTCTAAAATAGATCTGGTTGTGCTTCCCAGCTTTTGAGGCCCTTCTATGGTTCCTCATTGCCCAAAACCAGACCTACTGCGTGAGGCCCTGAGCTCTGGTTTCCTTCCTTCACATGTAGCCATCAGTCCTCAAGCCATAGAGGACTTTGGGAGCTGCTTGTCCTCCATAGATCTAGCACATCTCCTGCTTCTAGCATCCATCTGGTGAACTTCTATTTATTTATCCTTCAAAACCCTTTCTGTTTCTTCTCTACTTTGTGCTGCTGCTCTTTCTAGTATCTGCCTCTGTGGCACTCATCACACTAGATGCTATTTGCTTTGTGTGTCTTATCAGTGCTAACAAATCAGTCTGGCGTGTAACCGGTTAACAATTCAGTGCCTATTAAATTGTAGGTAAGCTGTGAAGGATGAGTAAGCAGCCACTTTGGAAAACAGTCCAACAGTTCCTCAAAGGGTTAAACATGGGATTACGCGATGACTCATCGATTTCACTCCAAGAAAATTAAAAACATACCCATACAAAAACTAGCACGTGTATATTCATAGCCTTTTTTAATAGTCAAAAATGGAAGCAACCCAAATGTTCATCAGTGGATAAATGGATAAACAAAATGTGGTATGCACTTGACCCTTGAACAACAAAAGGATTAGAGGCACCAACTCCCACACAGTTGATAACCTTTGACTCCCCAAAACTTAGTCTTCTCTTGACTAGAAATTTACCCATAACATAAAATAGCTGATTAATGCATTTTGTGTGTTATTATATACTGTATTCTTGTATAAAGTAAGCAAAAAAATACTAAGCAAATCATAACGAAGACAGTACATTACTGTTCATTGAGTAGAAGTGCCTTATCACGAAGGTCTCTATCCTTGTGGTCCTCACATTTTGCTGTCTCTGGGGTGGCAGAGACGGGAAAATCTGTACAAGTAGAACAGTGCAGTTCAACCCTGTGTTGTTCCAAGGGTCATCTGTATATTATTCAGCCATAAAAATGAAGTACTGATCTTTGCTACAACATGGATGAACCTAGAAAATATGCTGAGTAAAAGAAGCCAGACAAAAGGCTACATTTTTTCTTTCCATTTATATGAAATGTCCAGAATAGTAAAATCCATAGACAAAGTAGACCAGGGGTATAAGGGTATGGGTAGTGGCAACCAGTAGGTATGTGGCTATACAGCTCTAAATATATTAAAAGCCATTTAATTGTACATTTTAAATGGGTGAGTTGCATGGTATTGGAAATATATCTGAATAAAGCTGGGTTTTCAGCTTTTTCTTTTCTTTTTTTTTTGAGACAGAGCCTCAAGCTGTCACCCTGGGTAGAGTGCCATGGCATCACAGCTTACAGCAACCTCCAACTCCTGGGCTCAAGCAAGTCTCCTGCCTCCACCTCCCAAGTAGCTGGGATTACAGGCACCCACCACAACGCCTGGCTATTTTTTGGTTGCAGCCGTCTTTGTTGTTTGGCGGGCCCGGCTGTATTCAAACCCACCAGCTCAGGTGTACGTGGCTGGCGCCTTAGCTGCTTGAGCCACAGGTGCCGAGCCTGCCTTTTTTTTTTTTTTTTAAAGAATGAATAGGATCAAGTGGTGTCCAGTATTCACTGAAAGTCAAGTCTTTCGGCTTTAGTGTCGGGGTTGACTAATAAGCTGAAACAAATTTTTCTAGCTGAGCCTTTTAGATATTAAGGAGGTAGTCTAGTCTCTTTGGATCCACCTCCACCCCTACCCTCCATGGAATCCAACCTTAATCTCTTTTCTAACTGTTCAAGCTGAAATGCCAGGGCCAACTGCTACTTGTTCCTCTAGATTAGTTTGGCGTGGAATAGTGATTTTCAAACTTTGGTTGGTGTCAGAATGCCCTGGGGAACTTGGTAAAATACAAGGGCCTCTTTGGTCTTTATTAGCTTTGCAAGTGATTCTGTCGCACAGTAAGTTGGAGAACTGATGTGGAATGCTGAAGCCTGAGACTGTAGATTTGACTTATTGGGAAGGAGCCTTTTTGAATATACATTCCTTCTTATACATCTTGCTCCTTGTCCTGCTTCAGACTCCAGCCAAGAGCTCGCTACCTGGATAGAATATTCCCTGGGTCCCCAAGCCCCCAAACAGTTGATCACATCCCCTCTAGTACACAATGCTTTTGTGACAGCTCTTTTCCCTCTAACCCTAATGTACTGCTTATTTGTTACCTCTAGAGCCAGCAGGACTCTTCATTCCTGAAACCAATGAGGGCCTGATGCTAGGCACTCAATAAATGTAGTTTTTAAGCTGCAGATTTGAAATCAGGCTACAGTTACCAGTCTAGCTGCTTGATTTAGTAAAGCTTGTTCTTTATCTTTCACAGGGGTTTTGAGGTTATAACCCTGAATATCACAAGCTCTATACATATATGTTCTCCTCATTTGAAACTGGACCTTTGGAATGAAGGTCCAGAATTCCCCCAGGATGAAACTGTTAGGAATACAGTGATTGTATCTTGCTTTGGCACCACTACAAAGAGGCCCAGTGCAATACTTTGCAGGATACCTTTTAATGCTGAGTCCGTCCTAAGAATTCTTTATCTGTGCCTCTTTTTAGAACAATGCTAAAGTAGCTGTGCTAGGGGCTTCTGGAGGAATTGGGCAGCCCCTTTCACTTCTTCTGAAGAACAGCCCCTTAGTGAGCCGCCTGACCCTCTACGACATAGCTCATACACCCGGAGTGGCCGCGGATTTGAGCCACATTGAGACCAGAGCAACTGTGAAAGGTACTGTGCACACTGGCCTTGGAGACTGTATATCTCTTCTCTCCTTAGATCAGGATCTGAATTTTCAGTAAGATTCTTAAAAGAAACTAGAGCTTTAAAGACTTGGGGTTTCCACATTAGTTTTAGAATTAAATTTTACAAATTATTGTACCCTTTTGGACTTGAGTCTATAAAAACTTAAACAACTGTTTTAAGTTTTGGGGTTTTTTTTTTGGTAGAGACAGAGTCTCACTTTATCAGCCTGAGTAGAGTGCCACGGCATCACACAGCTCACAGCAACCTCCAGCTCCTGGGCTTAAGCAATTCTCTTGCCTCAGGTCTGGAGTAGCTGGGACTACAGGTGCCTGCCACAACAACCAGCTATTTTTAGAGGCAACATCTTGCTCTGGCTCAGGCTGGTCTCAAATTTGTGAGCTCAGCCAATCCACCTACCTCAGCCTCTCAGAGCGCTAGGATTATAAGCAAGCCACCACACCCTGCTAGTTTTTCTATTTTTAGTAAAGATGGGGGTCTCACTCTTGTACAGGTTGGTCTCCAACTCCTGAGCTCAGGTGATCCACCCACATTAGCCTCCCAGAGTGCTAGGATGACAGGTGTGAGCCACTATGCCTGGCCGATAAATATGTCTTGTTTCTTAGAGGTCAAAAATAGAGCTATAAGTATTTCAAAGCTTTTACTATAAAGTAACAAATTGCTAACAGAAGGTTCTTCTGATTTCTTTCCCTCTGACAGTAAGTGAGAATACCGTGTTTGATAGTGTTTTACATGAGTCTTCAGTTTGTATAAATGGTTCAAGGGGTTGACTATCAAGTCATGTTTACGTGCCTCCCATAGTTCCTCTGAATTGTTTTGCTCGCTTTATTTTAGGCTGTATATTTGGGCTCTGAAGGCTCTTGCATTAAGGAGAGCGTTAAAGTCAAAGCAAATTTTGGGCTGGGTATGGTGGCTCACACAATCACAGCATTTTGGGAGGCCAAGGCAGGAGGGTCACTTGAGACATACCTGAGCAATGTAGCAAGACATTATCTATAATAAATGAGAAAATTAGCCAGGCATGGTGGCACACATCTATAGTCCCAGCTCCTTAGAAGGCTGAGACAGGAGGATCACTTTAGCTTAGGAGTTTGAGGTTGCTTTGAGCTATGATGTTGTCACTGCACTCCAGCCTGGGTGATAGAGTGAGACCTTATCAAAAAAAAAAAGAAAGAAAGAAAAGGGCAGATCTTGGATATTGTAGCAAATTTCCCTGAAACCTTTGAAAACTCTCTTCCTGAGATGACAGGAGTAGAGACTACATACTAATATTTAGAGTCCTTGTTTATCAGCACACTGAGTTTTCTTTCATACCCTTCACTATACCTTCTAATCTGATTCTGTAGATATAAGGAGCTTTGTTAGGATGATAGTGAAGTGGAACGAGCAGCTCTTTGGATTCTAACTGGAGGCTGAGAATAACTTACAGGTGCTGGTAGCAGCCAAATGCTTCAGTTTGGTTTTGTGGAGACCTGGAGTGCTGATCCATTCTAAAAGGGGCCTGGGCTGGAGGAAAGTAGTTTCCTGCCACCTGGAATTTGTCAGCTCACATGGCAGTGGTTGTGGACAGAAGGAAATCACTTTACAGGTGGGACTATCTATCTAGTGCAGTGTTTTTTTTCAATCTTTCTTTTTTTTTTTGTTTTCAATCTCATGGCACACTTGAATCTATAGCTAAACTTCCCACAGCACACTTAAATTATGTTGATCACAAAAAAGATTACTGGGCTTTGAACTTCTTTTGAAAATAACTTAAGGGCGGCTCCTGTGGCTCAGTGAGTAGGGTGCTGGACCCATATACCAAGGGTGGCTGGTTCAAGCCCGGCCCCGGCCAAACTGCAACAAAAAAATAGCTGGGCGTTGTGGTGGGTGCCTATAGTCCCAACTACTCGGGAGGCTGAGGCAAGAGAATCACCTAAGCCCAGGAGTCGAAGGTTGCTGTGAGTTCTGTGATGCCACAGCACTCTACCGAGGGCGATGAAACTTTATCTCTACAAAAAAAAAAAAAAAGAAAGAAAGAAAGAAAAAGAATTCAATAATCTTTAAGATTTTTCACCACACACCTAAGATCCTCATACGGCACATCAGTGTGCTGTGGCATGCTGGTTGCGAATCACTGGTCTAGCCTTTCTTGAGGACTTTGATTGGGGTTAAGCCTAAGTAGGGCCCGTTCTTCCCAGGCTTTGTCCCACAGAGGTGGTAGCCTATCTAAATCAGAAAGAATGAAATTTCTCATGGGTGTGTTTCTTCTAGGCTACCTTGGACCTGAGCAGCTGCCAGACTGCCTGAAAGGTTGCGATGTGGTGGTTATTCCAGCTGGAGTTCCCAGGAAACCTGGTATGTTTGAAAGCCTTGTCCAGCATCTTCCCAGTAAGAAGGTAGCTTTCCAGTTAAAATGAATTTAATCTGATCTTTCTGCTGCAGGAATATTCCACAGGCACCTGTGGCCTGTGTGGGGCAAAGATCACTTCTGTGACTTTACATCTTTTGTGTTTACCTGGATATAAACTTTTGTGTTTACTTTCCTTAGTAAAGTATTACAAGAATAGGAAATGTGTGGGGTAAAGATCACTTCTGTAACTTTACATCTTTTGTGTTTACCTGGATGTAAACTTTTGTGTTTACTTTCCTAAGTGAAGTATTACAAGAATAGGAAAAAAGTATCCAACTCAGTAAATACTAATATGAAACTACATGCCCACAGGAAAGGAAAACACTCCTTTCCTAGAGGGGAGGAGGGAGGGTGATTAGCAGGCTCTCACTTAATGTGCACAATGTGAAGGTGTTCAGCACACTGTCTGGGTGATAGGCTCAGCTACAACTTGAACTTTACCTTAGAAATGAAAACAATGAAAAAAAAAAAAAGAAATGAAAACAATGTAGGGTGGTGCCTGTAGCTCAAAGGAGTAGGGCGCTGGCTCCATATGCCAGAGGTGGTGCGTTCAAACCCAACCCTGGCCAAAAACTGCAAAAAAAAAATGAAAATGGTATAATCTAAACATTTGTACCCTCACATGCATCTGAAATTTTAAAAAGTCATCTCTATTTGGCATTCTTTTTTGTGTGTGTGTGGTGTCTGTATGTGGGGTGTGTGTGTCACCCTTGGTAGAGTGCTGTGGAGTCATAGCTCACAGCAACCTCAAACTCTTGGGCTCAGGCTGTTCTCTTGCCTCAGCCTCCCAAGTAGCTGGGACTACAGGCCCTATCCACAATGCCTGGCTATTTTTAGAGACAAGGCCTCGTTCTGGCTCAGGATGGTCTCAAGCCTGTGAGCTCAGGCAATCCACCTGCCTCTCAGCTTTCCAGAGTGCTAGGATTACAAGTGTGAGCCCCTGCACCCGGCCTCCTTGGGCATTCTTCTTAATCCTGGGCAATCCTTCTCAGAGATCACTCTCCCTTACTCCCCTCCCCCACTACACCCCACAGACTTTTACTCTGGCACTTGTCACACTGGATTCTTTTCTATACAAAAGAGAGATTTACTTAAAACAGGGGCTCTGTTTTGCTAGTGGTTGGATTTCTTATAATAGCTAACGCACACAGCATTTGGCACCTGTTGGAAATTCATTGTGTTCGTTCTTCGTGAGTATCTTGCATTGGATCATTTCTAGGCATGACTCGGGATGACCTGTTCAACACCAATGCCACAATTGTGGCCACCCTGACTGCTGCCTGTGCCCAACATTGCCCTGAAGCCATGATCTGCATCATCGCCAATCCGGTGAGTGTTGCTGGGCTCAGCTGTCACAGCTGTGGCAGGCTGGTAGGTGCTGACACTATGTGAAAAGCTCACAATTAACAGCAAGTCTGATGTGCTGGTGTGGAGGAATAGCAGGGTAATTGCCTAGAGGGAGGAGTTAGATGCACTAATAAGAGGTCCTTAAGTTTATTTCCTACAGACTCCTTCTGAACTAAATGAAAGTTTGAATCTCGTTCTTCCACCAACTATGTACTCTGGACAAATCACTTATCTATGTATCTTGGCTTTCTTTTTTTTTTTTTTGAGACAGAGCCTCAAGCTATCCTCCTGGGTAGAGTGCTGTGGCATCACAACTCACAGCAACCTCCAATAACACCTGGCTGTTTTTTTGGTTGCAGCCGTCATTGTTGTTTTGGCGGGCCGGGCTGGATTTGAACCCGCCACCTTAGATGTATGTGGCTGGTGCCTTAGCCACTTGAGCCATAGGCACTGAGCCTATCTTGGCTTTCTTACCTGAAGATAAGTCCGTTCTTTTTTTTTTTTTTTTTTTTTTTTTGAGATAGTCTCACTATATCACCCTGGGTAGAGTGTCATGGTGTCATAGCTCTTAGCAACCTCTGACTCTTGGGCTTAAGCGATTCTCTTGGCCTCAGCTTTCAAAGTAGCTGGGACTACAGGAGCCCACCACAACGCCTGGCTATTATTTTTGTTGTAGTTGTTGTTTGGCAGGCCTAGGCTGGATTTGAACCCACCAGCCCTGGTGTATGTGACCAGCACCCTAGCTTCTGAGCTACAGGTACTGAGCCAGATAAGTCCGTTCTTTTTTTTTTTTTTTGAGACAGAGCCTCAAGCTGTTGCCCTGGGTAGAGTGCTGTGGCTTCATAGCTCACAGCAACCTCCCATTCCTGGGCTCAAGCAAGTCTCCTGCCTCTGCCTCCCAAGTAGCTGGGACCACAGGCGCCCGGCCTTTTTTGGTTGCAGCCGTCATTGTTGTTTGGTGGGTCCGGGCTGGATTTGAGCCTGCCACCTTAGGTGTATGTGGCTGGCGCCTTAGCTGGTTGAGCTACAGGCGCCCAGCCAGATAAGTCCGTTCTTAAGGCTTCCCTCAGCCTTGATTGTGGTAGCCCATCCCAAGGCCCCAGTGGATCCCTGAAACCATGGATAGTACCAAGCTCTATGTAGTCTGTTCTTTCCTGTACATATACACCAATGATAATCACTTTTTCACTTTAGAGAAGCACTTTACAGTTTCTCCATGGCATATCAGAATTGTTAGCATCACTACTCTTATTTGGGGGGGCCATTATGAAGTAAAATAAGGGTGTCTTGAACATAGGCCCTGCCATACTTCAACAGTCGATCTGGTAACCAAGACTCCTACAAGACTAACGAGCAGATAGCATATACACACACACACACACGCAGTGTAGATACAATGGACAGAGGGATGGTTCACATCATGGGTGAGATGGAGCAAGAGTTTATCCTGCCATTCAGAATGGCATGCAATTTAAAACTTATGAAGAGTTATTTCTGGAATTTTCCATTTAATATTTTTAGACTGTAGTTAACTACAGGTAACTGAAACTGCAGAAAGTGAAATCATGGATAAAGCTTGGCTTGTCTTATTCTACTTGAGGGTGGCAATTCCTGGTTTCCTACCATCCCTCTCTCCTCACATTTAGACACACAGCCACCCAGGGCCCTGCTTGTTGGTGTTTGCAGGAAGCTTATCCTTCTACTCAGAAACTTCTAATGAGGACAGTTGTGGTTCCCAGGCCTGACCTTTCAGGGCCTTGTTTTACATTTAACAGCAGCCCCAACATTCCTCCCTCCTGGTTGAATCTGGGTCCTGGTCTGAATGTCATGAGGATCCAGGTGACAGTGATGTCCGTGAGGAATGTGGCTGCCAGTAAAGGCTCAGAGCGTGTGCTTATGGCCTCTGAGAAGAGGGTCCTGCCTTTCCTGTGAGCTTACCTTCCTTGGGGGCATTTGCTTAAAAGAAGATACTGTTTCTTTTGTTGAGGAGCTAACTGATACCTGTATAGACCTTTCTGTTTTCGTTATAATCTTCCTGTGTGCCAGGTAATGTGTTCAGCACTTACCCTGTATTAAGTCATTTATCTTCACAAAAACTTCATGACTTACTATTTCTCCTACTTATGGGTAAAGAAACCAAATCCTAGGAATTTTAGGTACCTTTCTCATGGTTATAACAGAGAGGGACAGAACTGGGATTTGATCCTACTTCATTTGAGCTTTTAGCTGCTCTGCAGTGCTCTTTAATCAGGACTGGGCCATTCAGGCAGAGGCCCCAGCCACGCAGGTACCCAGTAGGGCCATCGTCACATATTTAAACTGATAGCTGATAGGAAATAAGCATCCCTTGCAGCAGAGGGCTTCTTTGTTTACATAGTATGACCTGTCTTGTCTGGTGGATGGCTTTCCTGTACACAGAGTTATTAGATAGGGCGGTTTAATTTGGTACCTTTAGGCTTGTTCGTGGTCTCATGAAAAAAATTGTTCCTTGCTCGGCGCCTGTGGCTCAAGCGGCTAAGGTGACGGGTTCAAATCCAGCCCGG
>CAUYQV010086361.1:0-13539 GCA_963574575.1 Galagoides demidoff | reverse complement strand
CCTGTGGTCCCAGCTACTTGGGAGGTGGAGGCAGGAGACTCGCTTGAGCCCAGGAGTTGGAGGTTGCTATGAGCTGTGATGCCATGGCACTCTACCCAGGGGGATAGCTTGAGGCTCCGTCTCAAAAAAAAAAAAAGAAAAGAAAAAAGAAAATGATGTACTATGCCAACATAAATCAAAAGAGAGCTAGACTGGATATATTAATATCAGGCAAAATCAACTTCAAAGTAAAGAACATTACCAATCATAAAGTGGGAAAAATTTAATTCACCAAGAAGGCACAACAGTTCTAGATGGACATGTATTTCACAATAGAACTTCAAAGTACACATAGTAAAACTGACAGAGTTATTAAAAGGACAAGTAGGTAAATCCACAATTATAGTTGGAGACTTCAACACTCCACTCTCAGCAATAGAACTAGTGGATATCCCAGTTGTTTTCCCCTGGTACAAGTTCGTGAATATGTTTATTTATTTTTCCAAACATGAAACTAATTTCTTTTATAGGCTACAAAAGGGGATGCAACACCTCTCAGGTGAGTTGCAAAAAGAATCATAATCTTGGTCAACAAAGACAGGCCCATTTCCCCCAAAGACTTCTGTCAGCTACAACATTGTAAAGTACAGGGTGTCCTAATTATGACTCATACAGTCCCTATACATAGGGAAAATGGGGGATTGGAGCTAAATGTACCTTTCTTTACAAAATATTCATTACAAAATATTCTCTATGTGTTGGCCACCTCTTTGTAAAATTTTGCTTTGTAAAGGTATATTTTGCTACAATTTGCTACAATTTCCCATTTTCTCTATGCATGGCAACTTTACCGGCAACTTTCGGTATATTAACATCAAGCCCTGAGTCACGCTTCTTTGTTTTAGATACCATGTGGTGTAGAGTACAATTCATCAGCCATTTTGAGAAGGATACAAAGAATTTGAACTCAGACACATTTTAAAGAAGCAGGGGATCTTCAATTCTCAGAATGTTTACTTTCTAAGCACATGAGACTGATGGTCAATACCAATCACCCAAAGGTGGAAGTGAGACAACAAGCACATTATACAGGATGCTAGGTATCAGACCCGGTATTCAACAACTCTGCTCAACGGGGCGTCAGCGTTCACCATGTATTCCTGCATATCGTGTTTCATTTAGGAACAGATCTTTAAATAAAGAGAAGAAATAAGAGTGGAGGAGTTTCATCCAATCTTCAAACAATTTTAAATGTCAAATAATCAAAAATCTGTTACATTGCAGTATCTACATCCCAAACAAAAATAATTCAGCCTGGTGAAAAGAGGTTCTTAATTTCTCCTCTTCCTTCTTATTTGTAGTGTCAACAGATCAAAAGGCAAGTGTACTCTAAAACCAAATCTAAATATCTAAACTTAGTCATCCTTTTCTTTTGACTGTTAAGATCCTTCATAAATAATAACTAAAAGGGGTATGGAACTTTCGTTTGATTTTTCTCAGAGAGAAAAGCTTAGTTATGGCAACAAAAATGTGCTTGTCATACAAATTAAAATCAAAACCCCAATATTCCCTGGTCTACCCTATTGATAAACAATAGAGTCAAACAAATTAAAATTAGAATCAAAGATTTGAGGAGTCTCAGGAATGTTAGAGATGATTTAGCTAAACAATCTCATATCACAGATTAGAAAAATGAAGTTGCAGGGGCTCACACCCATAATCCTAGCACACTAGAAGGCAGAGGCAGGCAGACAGCCCAGGGGAGAGTGACACCCAGTCTCTAAAAACAGCCTGGCATTGTGGCGGGCACCCGTAGTCCCAGCTATTTGAGAGGCTGAGCCAAGAGGATCGCTTGAGCCCAAGAGTTTGAGGTTGCTGTGAGCTATGATGCCACCACACTCTACCAAGGGTGATAAAGTAAGACAGTCTCAAAAAAAAAAAAAGAAAAGAAAAGAAAAGAAAAATGAAGTATAGTATGAAATTTGCCAAGGTTTCTTGACAAAAGAATTCCTGTTGCCTATTCACTAGCCCAATGTCCCTTCGTTCATGAAATGCTGCCTTTTCTGTCCTGCTGTTCTCAGTGTTATGAAGGTAAGAAGCTTACAAGACCAGGTTCTCTGTCTTGTAAGTAAGGAGTATATGAGTGGCATAAAGTAATCTAATTCCTCATGCATTGAAAGTAAACAGAAACCTCCTGTGAACACCTGGGGAAGTAGATGGAGTGTATGAAGAAATTATCCCAGTTGCTGCAGCAGAGGGAGGAAAGACTGAAATTGACTTTATTTATCTATTTAAAAAGTGAAGACAGAAACTGCCATGAGAAGAAACATAGCATCACCAAGAGTTAGTGTTTGTATCATTTTAGAAAAATGTAATCATTATTTATTGCAGATGACTTCTTACCTCCTATGACATTTCTTTTTTTTTTTTTTGGCCGGGGCTGGGTTTGAACCCACTACCTCCGGCATATGGGGTTGGTGCCTTACTCCTTTGAGCCACAGGTGCTGCCCCCTTCCTGTGACATTTCTTACACTGTGGTCAATGAATAAAAGCTGTGTGGTCAGGAAAGAAAGAAAAAGAACCAAGGGAGAGAAAATCAGCAAAGATACAGAAGAACTGAACATCATCAACCAATTGGAAATAATTTATGTTTATACAAAATGAGGCCTAAGAACAGCAAAATAAACATAATTTTCAAATGTACAGGGAGTGCTCATCAGAATAGTCCATCTGGGCCATGAAGCAAGCCTCCACAAATTTAGGAGAATTAAAATTATACAAAGTATATTCTCTGACCATAATGGGATCAAACTAGAAAACAGTAAGAGAAAGATAAAAAATATCCAAACACCCAGAAGTTAAATAACACACTTGTAAATAATCCATAAGCGGAAGAAATCTCAGATTTCTTTTTAAAAAATCAGAACTGAGTAAAAATTAAAATATACTATGTCAAAATGTGTCGGATGCAGATAAAAGAACATTTAGAGGCTCGGCACCTGTGGCTCAATCGGCTAAGGCGCCAGCCACGTACACCTAAGGTGGCGGGTTCGAACCCCCAGCCCGGGCCCGCCAAACAACAATGACAGCTGCAACCAAAAAATGGCCAGGCGTTGTGGCGGGCGCCTGTGGTCCCAGCTACTTGGGAGGCGGAGGCAGGAGACTCGCTTGAGCCCAGGACTTGGAGGTTGCTATGAGCTGTGATGCCATGGCACTCTACCCAGGGGGATAGCTTGAGGCTCCGTCTCAAAAAAAACAAAAACAAAAACAGTTTTATGTATTTTTCTCCAAATCCTACATTTTATTTCTTTTCTTTTACTCTGGCTAGGATCTTTAGTACAGTATTAAATGAAAGTGATGGCTCGGCGCCTGTGGCTCAAGCCGCTAAGGCGCCAGCCACATACACCTGAGCTGGCAGGTTCGAATCCAGCCTGGGCCTGCCAAACAATAATGACGCTGCAACCAAAAAAATAGCCGGGCATTGTGGCAGGAGCCTGTAGTCCCAGCTACTTGGGAGGCAGAGGCAGGAGAATCGCTTGACCCCAGGAGTTGGAGGTTGCTGTGAGCTGTGACGTTACAACACTCTACCCAGGGTGATAGCTTGAGGCTCTGTCTCAAAAAAAAAAAGAAAGTGATGAGAGCAGACATTCTTTATATACACACACACACACACACACACACACATTTTACATTTTAGAGGGACTGTATTCAGTTTTAAATTATTATTTTTTATTATTTCAGGTTCATCGAGGGTACAAAGAATTAGGTTACACTGTTTTACATTTGTTAGGTAAAGTCCCTATTATAGTTGTGTCCCGCCCCCAAGAGGTGTGCCATACACCTTCACCATATCCCCCTCCCCCCTTCTTGCTCCCTTGTTCCCTTGTCCCCCAGTCTGAAATTATTAAGCTTGCTATTAAAAAGAGTTTATTTTGTAGATATCTTCTCTCAGGTTGAGGACCTTCTGTTTCTTTTTAGTTTGCTGAAAGATACTTTCATGAGTCTAATACTAAATGTTTTCAATTGCTTTTTCTCTGTCTGGTGAGATGACCATGTTATTTTTTCTTTAAGGTAATTGATTTTTGACTATTAAACCCACTTTGCCTTTATGGAATAAATCCTAGTTTGTGGTGATTATTATTATTTTATTTTAAAATTCAGTTTGCCAATATTTTAATATTTATGTATTTTTAAGCACCTATGTTCAAGAAGGATATTGATCTGTATTTTTTTTTTTTTTTTGAGACAGAATCTCACTTTGTTCCCCTTGATAGAGTGCTTTGACATCACAGCTCGCAGCAACGTCAGTCAAACTCTTGGGCTTAAGCAATTCTCTTGCTTCAGCTTCCCAGCTAGCTGGGACTATGAGCACCTGCCACAATGTCCAGCTATTTTTTGGAAATGAGGTCTTACTCTGGCTCAGGCTAGTCTCAAACTCAGGAGCTTGGGCAGTCCACCTGCCTCGGCCTCCCAAAGTGGTAGGATTATATGCATGAGCCACCATGCCTGGATGATCTGTATTTTTCATGTAATGTCTTTTCCTGTTTTTTTTTTTTTTTTTATTTTTTGAGACGGAGCCTCAAGCTATCCCTCTGGGTAGAGTGCCATGGCATCACAGCTCATAGCAACCTCCAAGTCCTGGGCTCAAGCGAGTCTCCTGCCTCCGCCTCCCAAGTAGCTGGGACCACAGGTGCCCGCCACAACGCCTGGCCATTTTTTGGTTGCAGCCATCATTGTTGTTTGGCGGTCCCGGGCTGGGGATTTGAACCCGCCACCTCAGGTGTACATGGCTGGCGCCTTAGCTGATTGAGCCACAGGCGCCAAGCCTCTTTTCCTGTTTTTTGTCCCAGGGCAATACTGGCCTTACGAAATTAGTTGGAATTTATTCCTTTCTCATATTTGCCAAAACAGTAAATTGCTCTTGCTCTTTTATTCTCTCTCCTATTAAGTAAACATCTATTCTAAAACATTTCATTATAGTATAATATAAATAATATGAAATTTACCATCTTGATTATTTATTTATTTTGAGACAGAGTCTCACTATGTCACCCTCGGTAGAGTGCTGTTGTGTTGCAGCTCACAGCAACCTCAAACTCTTGGGGTCAAGAGATTCTCCTGCCCCAGCCTCCCTAGTAGCTGGGGCTATAGGTGCCTGCCACAACTCCCGGCTATATATCTTTTTTTTTGTTTGTTTGTTTGTTTAGCAGGCTTGGGCCAGTTCGAACCCGCGCCCCAGTGCATTTGGCTGGCACCCTAACCGCTGAGCTATGGGCGCTGAACCATCTTGATTATTTTGAAGTGTACAGTTCAGTAGCATTATCTGTACTCATATTATTGTGCAGCTAGCCTTCAGAACTCTTTTTATTTTGCAAAACTGAAACTCTATCCCTATTAAGCAACAATTCCCAGTTTCTCCCTTCTTTCAGTCTGTGGTAGTCACCCTTCTTTCTGTCTGTATGAATTTGATTACTCTAAGTACCTTGTATAAATCAAGCCATACACTACTTGTCTTTTTTGGACCAACATATTTCACTTAGCGTAATGTTCTCAAAGTTTATCCATGTTGTACCATGTGTCAGAATTCTCTTTTTTTTTTTTTTTTTGAGACAGAGCCTCAAGCTGTCACTCTGGGTAGAGTGCTATGACTTCACAGCTCACAGCAACCTCCAACTCCTGGGCTCAAGTGATTCTCCTGCCTCCGCTTCCCAAGTAGTTGGGACCACAGGCGCCCACCACAACGCCTGGCTATTTTTTGGTTGCAGCCATCATTGTTGTTTGGTGGGCCCGGGCTGGATCGAACTCGCCAGCTCAGGTATATATGGCTGGCTCCTTAGCCACTTGAGCCACAGGTGCCGAGCCAGAATTCTCTTTTTAGGGCCAAATAATATTCCATTGTATGTGGTACATATACCACATTTTGTTTTTCCATTCATCTATGGTTGGTCTCTTGGATTACTTCCACCTTTTAGAGATTGTTTTACTATGAATATGGAAATACAGATACTTTTTTGAGACCCTTTTTTCAGTTGTTTCGAGATCTTATGGTAATTCTGTTTTCAATTTTTTGAGAGAAAGCTTTTGTTTTCTATAGACACTTGCACTGTGTTACAACTGCATGCACAGTGGTTCTGGCACCAGTCACATACACGGAGGCTGGCGGGTTCAAACCCAGCTGGGGACAGCTAAGGAACTATGAGATTTGCAATAGTTGGGTGTTGTGGCCGGCTCCTGTAGTCCCAGCTGCTTGGGAGGCTGAGGCAAGAGAATTGCTTAAGCCCAAGGAGTTTGAGGCTGCTGTGAGCTGTGACGCAAAGGCATTCTACTAAGGGTGACAGCTTGAGACTTTGTCTCAAAAAAAAAAAAAAATACTGCACTGGTAGTGCACAAGGTTTTCAATTTCTCCACATCTTTGTTAACACTTGCTATTTTCTGTTTGTCTTTACTGTTTGTTCATAGTCATCATAATGGGTATGAGGTGGTGTCTCATTGTGGTTTTGAAATTTGCCTCTCCCTGATGATTAGTGATGTAGAGCATCTTTTCATGTGCTTGTTGGCCACTTGTATTTTTTCTCTCTCTTTTTTAATGCTTGGTTTGTCTAAAAGTATATCAATTTTGTACTGTTCAAAGGTCTTGCTTTTGGTTTTATTAATTTTTCTCTACTGTCCATTTTGTATTACATAGAGTTTTCTCTTTACCTTTGTTCATTCTACTTTGGGTTTAATTTAATCTTTTTCTAGCTACTTAAGGTGGAAGTTTATGTCATTAATTTTATGTTTTTCTTCATTAATGAAAACACAGGAATCTATTAGTTTCTTTCTAAGCACAGTTTTACTGCATTTCTTAGATTTTGATAAGTTATATTTTCATTCATGTTCAATTTGTAACATTTTCTAATTTTCTTGTTTTTAATATTTTCTAACTTTTCTTGTGATTACCTCTAATTATTTTTCTTTATATTCAAATAATTTGGCGATTTTCCAAATATATTCTGTTATTGGGTACTGATGTAATTTTGTTGAAGTCAGGGTATATCTTCTGTATGATTTTTATTATTTGGTAATTCTACCGTATAATATTTCTGTCATTTATTATAGGAACTGTTTTGATAACTTCCATTTCCATGTATACTTGAAAAGAATGTGTAATCTGGCATTTTGGAGTATAATATTGTATAAGTCATTTTGGTCAAGTTGGCTGACAACATTTTTTTAGGCTTTTTATATTCTTACTAACTTTCTGGTTACTTATTCTGTCAATTACAGACAGAAGAAGGTTGAACTATTTTATTATTGTGGAGTTGTCTTTTTCTGCCCCCCCCTTTTTTTTTTTTTTTTTAAGAGACAGAGGCTTGGGCCGGTGCTTGTGGCTCAGTGAGTCGGGTGCTGACCCCATATACTGAGGTTGGCGGGTTCAAACCTGGCCAAACTGCAACAAAAAAATAGCCGAGATTTGTGGTGGGTGCCTATAGTCCCAGCTACTCAGGAGGCTGAGGTGAGAGAATCACCTAAGCCTAGAAGTTGGAGGTTGCTGTGAGCTGTGATGCTATAGCACTCTACCAAGGGCAATAAAGTGAGATTCTGTCTCTTAAAAAAAAAAAAGAGAGAGAGAGAGAGTCTCACTATACTGCCTTTGGTAGAGTGCTGTGGTGTCACAGCTCACCGCAACCTCAAACTCTTGGGCTTAAGCGATTCTCTTGCCTGAGTCTCTCAATTAGCTGGGACTTCAGGTGCCCGCCACAGTACCCAGCTATTTTTTTGCTGTGGTTGTCATTGGTTAGCTGGCCTGGGCTGGATTTGAACCCACCAGCCTCAGTGTATGTGGCCGGCGCCATAAGTGCTGAGCTACAGGCACCAAACCAGAGTGTTCCTTTTTTAAAAATGTATTTTCTACTTTTCTCCTCACCAGTTTCATATTTTGCTTTATTATTGTTTCTTTCCCCAAGGAATATTGAATTTTGTTCTGACATTTAGTTTGCTATATGAATTGGTTTGATCTTTTTGAAACTTGTTTTTATAGCCATGTGAGGGAAACTCTGGGGTTGACTTCATTGTAGAGTAAAGTTTAGCCCCATTGTTAATGTGTGACATGCGGAGGTCCTTATTGATTGTTCCAAGTGTTTAACAAAGTTTTTTTTTCTTTTATTTTTTAGAGCAGTTTTAAGGTTTCCTGGAAATTGAGTGGCAAGTGCAGAGTTTCCTTATTACTTCTACCACCCAACTTCCCTCACTGTGGACATCCTAAACCTCAGAGATAAATTTGTTAATATTGGTAAACCTACATTGGCATAACATTATCACTTAAAGTCCATAGTGTACCTTAGGATTCATTCTTGGTATGGTAATTCCAAGGGTTTTGACAAATGTCTAATAATGTGTATTCAGCATTATAGTGTCATTGAGAATAGTTTTAGTGCCCTAGAAATCTTTTGTGCTCCACCTTTTTATCCTAGTTTCCCCCCAACCCCTGAAAACCACTGACCTATTTACTGTGCGATCAGTTTGCCTTTTCAAGAATGTCATACAGTTGAAATCCTATAGTATATAGCCTTTTGAGATGGCTGCTTTTGCTTAGTAGTATGTTGTAATATCCCTTCATATGTTTTCATTGGGTGACAGCCCTTTTTGTGTGGTTGTTACCATAGTTTATTTAGTAGCAAAGTCATTTAGGTTAATCAGAGTCCAAAAATCTCCTCATCCTTGGGCAAAATCCAATAAATTTTCACCTTATAGCTCTCTGTTCTGTGCCTAGTCTTAGAGTTGAACCCTGTGCGTGTGTGTACTACTGTTGAGCTAAAGAATATCTAGTGTTCTTTCTCTGTGTATTTGTCTCGTCTGTAGTAATTTGACCAGCAAATATCGAATGCAGCACTTTTTCCCAACTTCTGTCTCTTGTTTCCTTAGCTTAGTGAGACTAGTGAGCTCTGTTTGAGTTTTTCCTCTCTGTACTGGGGTTTGCTAAATGTGCCTAGGCTGAAAGCCAAGGTGAACCTACTTGTACCTAGGGCTCACTTCATTTGTTTCCCTTTTCTCAGAGATCAGTTTTGTGTTGCTTGTTGTGCATACTTTGAAAAGAGATGTTTCATGTTTTTTATTAATAGTTTTATTAATAGGTATTCACAGCAGAAGGGTTATTCTGGCACCAGTAACTACACCATGGCTAGAAGGCGGAGTGTTTTATAATCAGTATTGTAACTAGTGCCTGATTTACAATTTTTGTATGATTTTGAACTTCTAAAATATTTTTAATTTAACTAAGAAGTAGTTCTGTAGATAATTGCTCTAAATAGTTTCCCAGGCCCATTTAATTTAGTATATTTCTTTAGCATAATGCCAATTGTACTGTGCAAAATAATAGTATTATCTATAGGTCAGGAGTCCTCAGACTTCTTTCCTAAAGGGTCAAATAGTAAATATTTAAGGGCCATAGCCAACAAATATGATTTCTCACATATTCTTATTCTTTTTGTAAATTTTTTAAAACTATAAAATCATTCTTAGCTTTGGGACCATTCCAATAGGTTCTTGGTCAAGGGGCTAACTCCTACTGTAGATAAAGTTATTCATCTAGGATCTTTTTCTGTTTTGATTTTTTCTAAACATCTCTATTGATTATTGTTGCATGTGGTATGAGCTAGTAGAGCTGGTGTATCTTCTGTATTAATGAGCATATGAAAGTAACAATGAAGTTGTTGTAAATTTTGTAAATTTACTGATGGTGTTGGGGGGAGGAGATGTGCAAGTTACTCTGTCTTTACAGTTATAAAGCCCTTAAAAAGGATTGTTTTAACTTCTTGTTTCTATATTATAAAGGGTAGGATTAAAAATTAGTTTTAGGTCTTGAACATATTTCTTGTTTATCCGAACAAAAAGGGATACCAGCTAAATCTGGTGTGATAAAGAAAAGATGAAAATATAAAAGTAATATGCCTTCTGAAATATAAGATGTATGAATGTTTTAGTCAATAAAATGTATGTTCTCTTGCAGTGTTGTGCTTCAATTTTAATAGATCCATGACAGTTTTTAGGTACATGGCTGAATGTTCGTATAGATAACTCTGATTTTCTTGGGCATTGCTGTCAGAACACTACAAACGTTAGTGATCATTAAAAAAAGTAATCTGTTGTCTTGCTTTGTTGTCTTCATAGTGAAGAACAAAAGGTTCACTGTTTTATAGTGTACTTTTAAAACTATAATTTTTTTTTGTCTTAATAGTATGTAAGTAGGCTATTTAAAATTGGTAAAATCTTAACTTATTTCTGTTAGGGGTATTTTAGATGTCAGTGTTCCTTTATCACTTTTTGGTAAGTTATAACATCAATAAAGTTGATGGAAATATTCCACTGGTCTGAAACTCTTTCTTTTTCTTAAATTTTGAAATACTATTAGAAATATATTTTGCATTAAAACATCTTCACGTGTATGTGTATACATAACCACAAACATATCCTTTACTGTTACTTATTGTCATTCTATGGGATGCACTTTGCTTTCTCTTCTAGTCCCTTTAAGAAAAATCCCTGGTACCTTAATCTGTTGATACCTGAAGTTTGAAAGAAGCCTGAATTATTGCATTCTAGTTAATACCTCTTTTTCATGAAAAGTTTTCTGTTGATTACTGGCCCATTACTAACTAAGATTCTTTTTCTGTTGAGGATTATAAATAGGAATTACTATTCTTTCTCTAACTACAGTGTACCCTGATAGGATTTAGGGTATCAATAAGGGAGAAGCTGACGTGGCTATTGAGGAACATCTGGTAGTTTCAGATACAGCCATGCAATGTTATAGCATGCTTACCAAGAGTTGGTGGTATTTGTTATCAAACTTGTTTATTAGTATTTGTCACTGTATTTACAGAATTCTTTTTTTTTTTGAGATAGAGTCTCACTTTTGTCACCCCAGTAGAGTGCTGTGGCATCACAGCTCATAGCAACCTCAAACTCTTGGGCTCAAGTGATTCTGGCCTCCCAAGTAGCTGGGACTATAGGCGCCTGCCACAATGCCCAGCTGTTTTGTTGTTGTTGTTGTAGTTGTCATTGGTTTTTAGCAGGCTGGGTTTGAACCCTCCAGCCTTGGTGTATGTGGCTGGCACCATAACCACAGCGCTACGGGTGCCGAGCCCAGAATTTTAATTGTACATTTTTAATGCTCATGAAATTGAAATTCAATGACTTTGAAAAGTGAGTTATTTCTGTGAATAATTTGGAAGCTTTAGAAAAACTAGGCAAGTCATTAAAAACATGGATGTGCAAGTGTCTTAACTTTCTTATTGTATTTTAACAAAACCCAAATTGCAGTTATGAAAGCATATATGGTTGTGACTTTTTCAAGAAAGAACTCATTAGCATTGTCATTTAGCAAAGTCTTAGCTGATCATTAAATGATTGGCAGATGTGCTTTTATATGTCTCACGTAAACTAAATGTTTAAGGCATTTGTGTTTCATTTTTAGTAATTCCTGTCTTTATTGGACTGTTGATTTAATAGGGTACATTTGTGATCTCATAGCTTAAAGAAATTTTTTTTTTTTTTTTTGAGACAGAGCCTCAAGCTATCCTCCTGGGTAGAGTGCCATGGCATCACAGCTCATAGCAACCTCCAACTCCTGAGCTCAAGCGAGTCTCCTACCTCCTCCTCCCAAGTAGCTGGGACCACAGGCGCCCGCCACAACACCCGGCCATTTTTTTTTTTTGGTTGCAGCCATCATTGTTGTTTGGCGGGCCTGGGCTGGGATTCGAACCCGCCACCTTAGGTGTACGTGGCTGGCGCCTTAGCCGATTGAGCCACAGGCGCCGAGCCAGAAATTTTTATTTAGGAAATTCTATTTTATTGAACAGCAATAAAAAATAATGTCTTAGAAATATTTCTGTGACCAAAATATGCTAATTTAAGCTTTTATTCAAAGTGAACCAAGATCACCACATTTTTATGCTTGTTTGTTTTTATACTCTTTTTTTTTAAGGGACAGAGTCTTACTTTATTTCCCTTGGTAGAGAGTGCCATGATGTCACACCTCAAAACAACCTCCAACTGCTGGGCTTAGGTGATTCTCTTGCCTCAGCCTCCTGAGTAGCTGGGACTACAGGCACCCACCACTACGCCTGGCTATTTTTTGTTGCAGTTTGGCTGGGGCCGAGTTTGAACCCACCACCCTTGGTATATGGGGCCGGTGCCCTGCCCACTGAGTCACAGGCGCTGCCCCGTTTTTGTATTCTTAGGATTCCTTATTCTTTTTTTTTTTTTTTGAGACAGAGTCTCACTATGTTGCCCTCAGTAGAGTGCTGTTGTGTCACAGCTCACAGCAACCTCACACTCTTGGGCTTAAGCAATTCTCTTGCCTCAGCCTCCCAAGTAGCTGGGATTATAAGCACCCGGCTATTTTTGGTTGTGGTTGTTGTTGTTTAGCAGGTCTGGGATGGGTTTGAACCCGCCAGCCCCAATGTATGTGTCTGGAGCCCTAGCTGCTGAACAATAGGCCAGGATTCCGAAGTAGCCACCTCAGGGAGTTGTTATAGAACCATGATTTCTGAAGTTGCAATTACTATGATACTACTTTATTTTTGAAAATTGTACTTTTATTAAAAACAAAATATATTGGAACTCTTTCACAATAATAATTGAGTTCCTTAGTTGGTGGTTATACCTTAAAAAAGAGGCGATTCTTGGATATAGTACAGAAAAATGAATACAAAACAAGGACTAATCATAGGAAAGACAAGGAATAAAGGTTGACTTTATCTGGCATTGTGGAATTTACTTTCATTGTCACAGAAATATTGTACTCAAATTACTTAAAATAAACTTTCTCCTTTCACTAAGTCTTCACAGTCTATCTGCATTTTACACATTTTACTGATCGCAGCCTATCTTGCACAGATTTTCTTGCTGAACTCATTAGTCAGTCACCTTCTTTATTGGATCATTTTCGTGAGCATACTAAATGCTATAATATTCTCCATCTTTTTCTTTTTTGAGTCTCACTTTGTCACCATCCATAGAGTGGTGCGGCATCATAGTTCACAGCAACCTCAAAGCATAAAACCACCATAGCACTGGCTATTTTTATTTATTTATTTTTTAATAAATTATTTTTTATTAAATCATAACTTTGTACATTGATGCATTTATGGGGTTCAGGGTACTGCTTCGCTGTACAATGTGAAATGTTTACATTGAACTAAGTAACACATCCATCACAATTATACTCATTACCTAATGGTTTTGAAATGTACCATTGCATCATGTACATTAGGTAAGGTCCCCCCAAACACCCTCCCTCTTCCCATATCCCCCCTCCCCTCCCCTAAATGTCCTCTTCCCTTCTACTTTCTGGACTATAGTTACGTTTTGCCATTTGTATGAGTATGTAAATGGTTATGTATTGATTTCATAGTAGCATTGAGTACATTAGATACTTTTTTTCCCCATTGTTGAGATACTTTACTAAGAATCTCATAAGAAGAGTATCCACCTCCATCCAGGTAAACATAAGAGATGTGAAGTCTCTGTCTTTTTTATGTCTGCATAGTATTCCATGGTGTACATATATCACAATTT
>CAUYQV010086358.1:0-37625 GCA_963574575.1 Galagoides demidoff | reverse complement strand
CAGGTCATACAGGAGCATGAAATTTGAGGGGCTCTCATTTTCAGTTTCAGGTGGCTCCAAACTTGGACTTCTGTTAGTTAGAGAATATTGACTTGTGCCTTGAGATAAATCTCAGGCTTCATCTATTCTGGGGAAGCTTCCTGAACTCTGTGGTCTCTCACTGTCCCTACCTCAAACCCTCAAACCGGGATATTTCCTTTTTTGTTCTCTGATGGAATCTTGTAAAACCCACTGGCAATGGATTGAAAGGGTATGTGTGTGTGTGTGTGTGTGTGTGTGTTTCACTGCATTTTAGGTCTTGGAAGTTAGAGACCTGCTCATACTCGTTCTTACATCTCCAGTACATACATTACTGGGATTAATATATGTCATGCACTCAGTGTTTATTGAACTATAACAAGAAAATGAATTAAATACAAGCCATTGCTACAATAAAGTTAATTAAAGTCTCCTCAGAAAACTTTATCACAGCCTCAGAGAATCTAGTCCAATAATAATCATAATAATGATAGTAAAAACTAATATTTTCTGACCTTCATAATTAAATGGTTCAAGTCCAAGTTGTGAGGTATTTAATACTGTATACAGGAGAAAGCCTGAAGAAATAATACAATTGTCAGTGTTCTTGTGAAACCTGTAGAGACAGATTCTCATTGGGATATCTTCAGAACACTTTCTTTCCACTGAGAAATGGCATAAAGTCATCTTTATTGTGGAGTGTTGACTTCTGACTCATCCCAAATGAAGACTAGACTATTATTCCTCCCCTGCTCTGCTTCTTCTTTTCCTGAGGAAAAGTCCTAAGCTATTTTGAAGAAAAATTTTAAGAGAACGTCAAGTTAATGTGATAAAGGGTAGATATATACAAAGTCAATAAATCATTTCCGACCTCACTTTTAGAGGGGTTTGTGATATCTATTGAACTAAAATATTTTTTTCATTTTTATATTTGAAATATGACTAATTAGATACATCAAAGCAATGTAACATCAATCTAGATATATTTTGTTAGGGAGAAGACTGATTTAATTCAATTTTAAGTCTTTGATTAACATTTGAGTTTTTTCCTTACTATAGAGACAGACAGGGCCCTGTGTGAAGCTATAAGCTCAGAAAGAAAAATAAAAGATCACAAAAAAGTGAGCTTTGAGGATGTCTATAATCATCTTATATTAATATAATCTCACAACCCTAATGCACATTTGGCAATGAATCCATGACTAGGAGTTGAAGCAGAGAGTTGCATAATTACATAGAATATTGAATGTGCGCAAGACGATTCAAGTGGAAGTGAATCACAAGGCCTCAATTATCCAGATTGACTCTCTTGATCAAAACTAATTTACTGGATAATTGTGCACTTCTCCATCCCTTTGGCCTGATAAACTCTCATTGAGTTAGTGGATGGACAGCCAAATTGAACTATTTTGTTTTTCCTTTTATTATCTATCTTTTTTTTTTTTTTTTTGTGGCTATTTCTTTCTTGGTCTCATATGTAAATGTGAACACTTGGCTTCAACTAAGACCTGTTTGGACTTACACAATAACCGGAAACTACTGGTTGTTTGGTCACCAGGTGGATTTTTCTGAATCTTGTTCACTTCTGGTTGAAGTGATGTGTGTGGGTGGGCCTGTGACTCAATGACGTACTGCTTTATTGTGTGTGATTTCTGACTATGCCTTGTACGAACAAGCTCCATAGTGCTTCACTGGTGATTTCCCTTTTGTGCTCAGTCTGCAATTTTTTTGACAATATTTTTACTTATATATCATATTTTTCCCATAATATAGACAGTCAACTTTCATAATAAGGCATCAGGGACCGGTAACACACATAATATAATTGTGACTAGTGTTTAAATATTTAAAATATTAAAAGCCAAAAAGTTACATGGAAATATTTTTTTTTCACTGAAATTACTCTGTAGATATATTTTCTCAGTAATGTGAAGCTTTTATAACATTGATTTATTGTATCAAAAGTAAATGCTAAACTGGAACTTAAGAGAACAAGACCTTATACTAAATATTTATAGTGTGAAAATAAATTTTCTTATTAGTTTTGCTGTTTGAAACATTAATTATATTGGGGAAAGATAAATGAGTTTTCATTCCTTATATATCACCAACTTCAGAAGACATAAAATCTTTATTTACTAATTTATTTGGGTAATACTAAGAATCCTTATATCATGGTACTAGAATGTATAAACATATCAAAGTGAGACATGAGAGATATTTACACAATTCCCCACATATCATAGGAGCTATGGGAAAGAGGACTAGAGAAAGGGACCTAAGAATTGGATTCTATTAACAGTTTAAAATCTGCCGTTGCATCAGCTGTGATTTTATCCTATTTGTGTGTAGAATGGTGACCATATCTACCGTCCCTACCTCATCTACAGTACCTACCTCAAAGGTTTTTATAATGATCAAATAAAACAATATTTGTGAAGATGATTTGTAAACTATCAGATATCATAAATTTAGGTACTTTTTTTGAGGTTTTGGAGCTATACAATTGAACCAGGTTGATCAATCATGGGATTATAAATTTCTACATGTCTATTGAGAAAGCCTCCGATGACTAAAACAGCCTCAGCCCTTCTCTTCGATCTGATAAAATTCAGACTTAGGAGAAAACCTAGGAAATAAATTTTAGATGGGGTGCATGGCAATTGGCTCTGGCAGGGTGGAGCGTGGTGTGCTCAGTTCTGGCAGGGCAGAGTGCATGACTTTCTTCTTAGTCAAGTATCTCAGGAGTGAAAAAAAAAATCCAATGTACTCAGGACTACTATAAAACCAATTTGTAATCACTCACACTTTCATATGAGAGATGAATCACAACTATAGCCCAGGATGAAGGAGGGAAGTAGAGGGAGATAGGAAGGGAGGGGGGTGGTTCCATAGAGGGAGGGTTAGTGGTGGGACCACACCTATGGAGCATAATGTAAGGGTACAGGTGAAATCTATCAAGTATTGACCACAAATGTCTTAACTGTGATTAAGTAAATGAGGTGAAAGCTATGTTAATTAGTAGGATGTAAGCACTTCAATTTGTACAAATAATCAACACATTGAATCCCACAATGACATAAATGTATTCATGATCTACGTATATATGACTTAATAAAAAAAAAGAAGAAATTTTAAAAGTCATTGCCTCAAAACACACATTAAAAAGAAAAAAAAGACTGGTGTCTTGAAAGTTAGCTCAATAGGTTAGAGGGAAATGTATTTTAATCAGCTAACCAAATTGTGTACATTATACTAGGTTGTAATTATTCTGTGGATGTTCACAAAAAATATCTTTGAGGGTAAGTAAGGGAAGAACTTAGATCATCGTTTGTCCTAGAGAGATTTCAGTGAAAAAGCGAATGTCAGTGATGCGATGATGCAATGAATGAAGAAGTCAACACATTTCCATACACAGTAGAATCTCTGTAAGTTGACCAGCCAACAGACTGTAGCAAACTGATTGACATAGGGAGCTGGTCACATAAGGAACTAGGCCTACTGCATATGTGGTGCATGGCTAGTCTATGAAAATTAGACTTAGGGAGGTGGTCAATGAATGGAGGTCAACTATAGAGGTTCTACTGCATTTCTCCCTCTTTGTCTCACAATAAATTATATTTCATGTAGGCGTAATCTTCATTGTTTTTAAATATGAAAAGGTTCTAATATTGTTAATTGTATACTTTTTAGAAATATTTTTTATTAAAAAGTACAGGTCACTGGATTGCTGAAATGCTATACAAAATAGATTATTAACACTAAGAGATTAAGATTTTTCTACAATCATTATAATCTTTTTCTGTATGTGCACTTTTAATAAATCTGATTTAATAAGTTGGATTTACATAAAATTGCCCTCTATAACACTGCTGTATTTCCTGCAGTGCTCTCTGTGCCAGATTCCCTTGCAAACACTTCCAAATAGTGAGTATACATTTGGAGTGACAGTAAACATTTTGGACATTTGTTAAACCAGGTAAATTGATTCCTGACAGGTGCTACTTAGCTGTGATTGGTATCTTGTAAGCCTGTGCTATAACAATGAGGGGAAAATACCCTTTAAACAAAGGTTAGTCCTACAAGCCAGCAGCACATGTAGAGTGCCAAGGTACATGCATCTTATTCCAACACAGCAATACAGTATTTGGAAGAACTTTCTGATTTCATGAGTCAGCTCTACATTTAATTAAATTTAATTTATAGGTGGCAGTCTACTCTGTCTCCGCCGTCCACTTGCTGGTATTTTAAAACACCCAATGTGCTAATAGTAAACATGGAAAAGTGACATGGAAATGAAAGAAACCCGCTGTTCCCCATGGACAGTAATACACGTATAAGGAGGTGAGCATCTCTAACTAGGGGTTGACTGTGGCTGACCTGCCTGGGGTAGATACTGAGGACACTGTAGAGAAAGATATGAATGGTCTTCCTTTGGAATTTTAGAATTGTAATGGATAAAGAACTAACCATCATGACATTTTTTAACTGTTGCATGTGTGGTTGGTAACCATTCTTTTAAATTTCATAACAGCTGATTGAAATAAAAATGACTTTTTTAAACCCCTTGTGCTTCTTTATTCTCATTCAATTCAACACTCCCGGGTTCTTCTCCCACTTTGTAGGGCCTTGACATGTCATTCCAGGAGAAGGTTAAACTCAAGTAGACACCGCAGCCAATTTCCATGGCATATTAATCACTTGTAGTCAACGACTAAGGACTAGAAAGCCTGGAGCAATGTGTTCTTTGTACTTAATGGTATAGACTGAGCTTTTCAAACTACTGAAACATTCTCCTGAGTACTATCTGGCCACCCTAAATCACAAATGTGTGGCACAGCTGTTCCAGGTGTCCTGTGTCTTGCACGCTGGGTTGGTCCCTGCATCTGCCTCTGCCATTACCTCCATCCCTTCAGCCAGTCAAAGGCTGTGTCCTATCATTTAAAAAGGGCTTTTGTGCTCAGACACTATTGCTCTAGTAATGCATTTAAAATATTCTATTTTTTTTTTTTGACATAATATGGTCAGAGAATACAGGTTGAAAGCCACTTGTGACATAAAGTTGTCTCAAGTATTTACAATATACTCAAAGTATTTTCAATGGCATCTGATTTTTGGGAATCTGATGTCAAAAAATACATCTTTTCCAATTTGGAAAAAACTGGTCACATGACTTTGTACCTATAATTTCGCCATGATTTTTTTTTCTGTAAAGTATATTTTGGCAGTGTAACAGAAGTAAATGAAGCCCTGTGCTCTCTCAACTATAAAGTACAATAGCTCTTTAGAAACCAATGTAGAGGTCACAAGTTCTGCCACTTGAAATCAAAATATTTAACTGCGTAGTAATATGGCTAATTAATGTGCATATGGATGTTTTTAATGATTTCTGCATTGTGAAGCCTTTAAAATAGAATTGAAATAGTATTGTGTGAAAAATAGATCAAACAGCCCCCAATAAGTAATAATTTGATAGTAATCTGTTATACAGCATGTTTTTAGATCTGGAGAGTTATACTTTGCGGACTTTCAAGCCCATGCCACTCCTCCTCTTCCCTGTACTTATCAGTGCTATGTATCCAGGTAAATGAAATTTAATTGATCTCTAGGTTTCTATATGTGTTCCTAAAAATGCACAAACTCATTTTGTTTACAAAAAAATAGCAGGTTATTTCTAGTTTGCAACACAGACTTTAAGTTGTATCAGTTTACTTTTTGTAATAGACCATGTTCTGGTGAAGATTATTAGAAGACATTTACATTTTCAAGTAGAAACTGTTAACTACAATGGCAAAAGAAGCAGGCGAATCCAACCTGAATTAATTGCAGAAATTGGTTCTAATGTCTTTGTGATCATCAGTGGTGGCAGAGGGAAGGGCATGAGGGAAACAGAACCGCTTAGGAGGTGGGAGAATTAATTTAGTTAGTCGGCATTTAATTTTTTTCCCCCTGAGTGTCTCAGTATCTTTTTACCGCAGCAATTTGTAATCTTAGTTTAAACACTTTCAATTTTGAAGCTCTAATTATAGTTTATATAATTCATGTTTTCCAAAGAACACTGTTTCCTTTTACATAGAAATATTTGCGTATTTCTTTCAGATGTTTAAATATTTCAGCACTGGTGATAGGGGAGAAAAATCCTTATAATAGCCTTATAATAGCTTGTTGAAGGAAATGGAAACTACGTATTAGAAGTTAAAAAAACCAATTTTGAAATTTGGCTGCATGATTTTTTACTTGGTTTTCGAAAATGTAAAATGTATGGTAAGTGAAAATGTATAATGTTTGTAGGCAGAAGAGCAACACTAATCACAGCCACATTGTATCAAATTCAGAAATCATAGTGATTATATATTTGACAGCCTGAAATTGCCTATTGCTTATAATTTCATTTTATGATTTTCATGAAGGAAAGCTCCTAATCTATTCTTTGGCACACTTTGCTTAGAGAGATTCTATCCTTCAGCGTCAAAGTATTTTACATGCCTGGCCTTTTCACTATTTCCTGTAGAGTCACCATGGCATCAAGAGGAATGGACAAGCTTCTGGAAGTCACAAGAGTGGCAATTCTCAGTGGAAGTAAAAAATCTATGTCCTGTAATTCATGTGCTGACCAAAGCTAGGTCTTTTGTCCTTTAGAAGGAATTATGGTTTATTTATAAGTTTGTTATCTGTCAAGTAGGAAAGATATCAAATTTCATTTTCTAGAGCACTATTCAGGGACATGTCATTGCAAAGTGTTAGTCAATTGATTTATAAGAGGTCTGAACAGATAGAAGGTGGCCGGTGCAAATCATTTGGATGTTTCAAAGAAAAATAAATAGGTTAGCTAAATTATTCAAGGACTTCCCACTTTGCATGAAGTGTTAAGAGCTAATTAATCTGTTGATAGTATCTGAAATATCTTCAATTCCATCTATATTATTTTCAATATCATCATAATTAATAGACATGTTCTGATGCCTTAAATAAGGCATTTAAAAACGTGTATGAAAGAGCTTGTTCACTGCAGCTAGACATACGTACAATGTACATGAAGCCCTGGCACTCAAAAGATAAATGCATAATCCCTACCATCTAGAAGTTACAGATCTACAGTTTACTGGTGTATTTACAAATAATACAGGGTTGTATAAGCTACAAACCAAATTCACCATAATCTGAGAAACAGCCTAGAATAATAGGTAGTATTATAATTTTTGGTAGCTAGCGAGATCCCTTGAAGATGGTTCCAATGACATATGACATATGAAGAAGACAAAACTTCATTAAATCTTGAAGGCAGAGAGAAAGAGAAAGACAGATGAGGACTTTCCAGGTGGATAGGGTGAACTGTGCTGTCCTACTGGGCAGGTACAGTTCCGAGGAAAATGGGTTATCAGAAGCAAATATATCAGGAATAGGAGGATGCTGGGATCCGGCATCCAGGATGCACAGACTGGCCAGCAACAGGAGTTACCTCTGGGTGGAAACATAGTCGAACTCAGATGTCCAAGGTGTGTGGTGTGGGGAACATGGGTACATTTATAGCTGGGTTGGATGCCTACGAGAAAGGTAACTGGGTTTTACGAGCAGTTGTACTGTCCACTGAGTGCAGATGTCATCTTTTTGTTTCTGGATGATCAATTTGCCTTGGAACAAGACCAGCTGTTTACCTCTCAGTCTCTGCTTATTTGCCAATGAGCCATGAAGCTGGCACCCACCCGCCGAAGGACAAATGGAGCACAGCAGCCCCCGCTGTGGCAAAGGTCTCCTTCTCTCTCACTCTGTTGCCCCACATGACAGACATCATTACCTACCAGCTCATTTCCTGGTACCTAATTAGATTCTGGATGCCTATTTCGTTGGCAGTGTTTGGCCCCATTTGCCCATTCTCTGTTCGCTTGCACTGGTCTATTTGGCACAGCTGATACTTACATTTGGTCCAGGTACCAGTCCTGCCCAGTCGAGCTCTCATCATCTGCAGATCACCACCATACAGGCTTATCTGAGTCCAAACTCAGCAGCTGTGGGTAAGGGAACGGAGGCCCAGGAGCCAGCCTGGCATGGATGGAAGCTGACAAGAGTTGGGGGATGAGTCAGAGACCTAGCCAAAAAACCTAGATCTCCGACCAGGACTCTAGTATCAATAAGGAAGTGGGATTCAAACAAAAGATTGAGGTGGATGCCCTGCCTGTTCCTTGGTCTTTATGGCAGAGGACCTAGGAAGGTTGCAGTTTAGAAGCATCTATAAAAGATGCTCATTTCATCTAAGGAGGGGTTTTATTCTCAAGCCATTTCCCACCCTACATCGTATAAAGGATTGTTCATATTTAGTTCTGGCACTAGAAAGGACTGATGCTCCTAGACTGAGCATTTTTTTTTTCTTCTGTGCTATGGAAAGGCCTAGGAAAATCAGAGGCTGAGGAAGGTTTATAGACAAACGTTAGAGCCATGTTCCATCCCATGTGTTTCTGAGACATAAAGAGAGAATCATAGCACAGGGAAGAGTTGATTTGTACTGGGAAATAAATTTAGAGCCAAGAATAGCAGGCCTTTAATGCCAGGTAAGGGGGCTGGATTGCTTTTAGGGCCAGGGAATTGCAGAATATTTTGAGCATCGATGTGTGTGAAGATGAGCTGGCAGTTGTCTATGAGCTGAAATATAGCAAAGAAGAAGAGATGCGTCTAATTAGGGTAGTCTTTATTCACAGAGACAACACTCTGAGTTTTAGCTTTTTAGTGTCTGACATTTAGTAGGTGCTTAATAAATATTTATGTAATGAAAGAATAAAGTAATTAATTATAGCCTTCTTGAGGTAGGAGATAAATTCAAGTTCATCTAATCTCACCCTTTGCCTGTTGTATTAACCGATATGACAGCTTGTCTGAGTACTTCTCGTCTTGTGGAACATTCAGGATATATTGAGGTAGCACATTTCATCCGGTGTGGTGGCATTTTTCTAATATGAAGAAAGTTTCTGCTTAAAATAACTTGAAAGAGAAACTAATTGGCATGGTCTTCTTTCCTTTGCATGTAATAACGGTACATTGGTCCTCGGGAATCACATAAAATATGTATCACTGTCAACTGTCATGAGCGAGTCTTCCTTACTCCCATAGTCCAGGTCAATACTCTTGCTATATACCCGTTAGCACCTGTAACTCTGAAGTACTCACTGTGCCAACACTTAGTTATTAACATTCCTGAGGAGGATATCACTGTTGAATCTCCAGTGCTTAGCAATCAAGCACATAGTAGGTGTTCTGTAAATATGCATCTACTGCATAATTTTCTATTAATATGTTATAGCATTTTTTTGGTACATTCTAGACATTAACATAACAACAATAAAATATAACAGATAGAGTTTCCTTACAGTGTTTGCTTTGGCAAGTGGGGTAGGGAAGGAGGGACGTACACAATACACCAATAAACAACTAATATGTCAGTTGTCATAAATATTAATACAATGAAACAATTAACACTGGGCAAGGAAATAGGATTCAGAGAAGACTCTTTAGATATGGTGTTTAGGGAGGATTCTTCATGGAATGATATTTGAGCAGAAAAAGGCATGGAGCCAACCAGTAGTGAACAACAGTTGCCCGGAGTTGAATTCCCTGTTCTTATAAAGATTGTGCTATCTGTTCCAGATCCTGACATTTTTAAATTTTCCAAAAACAGTGGATGAAGATAAGTGAAGAGTAGATTTCTTGTTTGCCTGATAGAAATCATTTTTTTCTTTAAAATTGAAATAAAATGATTGCAGGATTGGAGGCACATGGGGGTAAAGTCTTGAAGATCCTACAGCTTGTACAGTTTTGGAAGGATGATACAAAAAGACATAGACACACATATTTTATTTTTATAAATTTTACAAAACAATTTGTCAATTGATCAAGTGAGCATATTGCCAGGGCCTGTAAAAGTGAGAGACCTGGAAACCGCAACCTCGTTTGGTGGCAGAACCCTATGCGTCTGAAAGGAAAAGAAATCATTGCTCTTTCTATTGTCTCCTCTGTTTATGACCTAATAAGGAAGTGGCAGTTTGAGGTTAGCACAGTGGTTTTTCTAGGCAAGCACCTAATTAATAATTGTACAATTCCATTCCAGCAAAGGAAACCAGGCCATTTTGGTGATGTGGATAAAGCACTTGGGTGAGATTCAAGGGTTCTAATTTTAGTTCTGTCATTTGCAAGCTGTGTGAACCAAGGACAAGCCAACCAACCAGTCTGCCACTCCCCCCCCCCCTTTTCATTTGAAACGGCTGAATCAGACTAGTGCTTCACTGACTAGTGTTAAGGTATCTACCACTGAGGAACACCACCTGTCCTATGCTTCACTTTATATTTTTATAAAATCATTCAAAATTTTTACTTGAATTTTTTTTGACACTTTACATCACTCTTGATCCTGAAAATAATTATTGATACCAGAAACCTGTCAAATATGTTTGACAAAATTTTAAGAATATTCTCAGATTGACTACATTTCTAGCTTAAGGAAATCTTTGAGACCAACGATGTATTTATAATGTGTTTACATTATAAAGGGAGATTATCAAGTAACAAGCTGCAGGTAAAGTCAGTCACATCTGTACAAAAATGATACTTTCATGAAGTAATTAATGAATTGATAATTACAAATAAATAATATTGGTGAATATATACACATATATATTATTTTGCTATTTAAGATTATTTAATGCCATGTCTGTGTAACACAAAAAATAATTTTGTAAATGACTTAGGGATCTTGGAGGTGTCGTCAAAGAGCCCATGGAAAATCTATATAAGTTTTAAAGTTTTTAGCACCAAAATAGACAGCACCTATAAACTGTAACATGGGTGAACAGGATCTAGGTAAAAGCCCTCGGAATTATGATATTAATTTGAAAAGATCCCTTATAATTGCAGCATTAATTCTGATAAAGCTGAAGCAAAATCAAACATTAAATTTATGATGAAGCTTGGGTGGAGGAATGGTGAATGCTTCACAAAGTTTATGGTGATATGTCCCAAAGATATCAGCGGTTTACAAATGGATAAGTTGTTTTAAGAAGGGCTGAGACAATGCTGATCATGAAGCCTATAGTGGCAGGCAATTCATACCAATATATAAGGAAACACTTAATTTTATTCATGCTCTAGTTGAAGAAGATCAATAATTAAGAGCAGAAACAATAGCCTATGTTATAGACATTTTAAGTGGTTCAACTTATACAATTTTGACTGAAAAGTGAAAGTTGAACAAACTTTCCACTAGATGAGTAAAAAAACATTGTTCCCAGATAAGCTGCAGACAAGGATGGAGCTTTCAATGGAAATTTTACACAAGTGGCATCATGATCCTGAAGTATTTGAAGAACTGTAATAAGAAAGGAAATATAGCTTTACACATCTGATCCTGACAACAAAGCACAATCAAAGCAATGGCGACCAAGAGGTGGAAGTGTCCAGTCAACAAAGCAAAAGTCAACTGGTCAAGAGCAAATTTCATGGCAGTAGCTTTGGGGATGCTCAAGGCATTCTGCTTGTTGACTTTGTGGAGGGTCAAAGAACTATAACATTTGCTTATCTGAGAGAGTTTTGAGAAAATTAGCCAAAACTTTCACAGAAAACAGCCTGAAAATCTTCTCCAGAGAGTTCTTCTCTACCACAGCATTGCTTCTATATATTCTGCTCCTCTTATGAGGGAAATTTTGTGAGAAACCATTAGGTAACCCCCTTGAAGATTTGATTTGGAATTTTCTGACAACTTTCTGTTTTCTAATGTAAAATGTCCATTTTTTCTTAGTTAAATATATCATAAAGACTTCTTTCACATGGTTAAAATTCCAAAACACTTATATCTTTAGGGATAGACCAAATGGCTGGTATCATTGCTTATGTAAGTGTCTTGAACTTGATGGAGCATATGTTGGGAAATGAAGTTTATATTTTTTATTTGTCATTCAATTCATTTTTTTCTGCTTTTTGAAGTCCTCATATAAATTTACAGTTTGAGAAAGACTAAATGTTGTCATCTCATTTGAAGTTCAAATTTTTTTTCTTAAATTTCTATTAAAGCAAGGGTCAGCAAACTATAGCCTTGAGATCAAATTTGACTTGCTGACTCTTTTTGCAAATAAAGTTTTATTAAAACACAGCCATGTTTATTTGTTTGCTTATGTCTATGTTTGCTTTTGTGCTATTACAGCAGAGGGCAGAGTAGTTCTGAAGGAATGGTAAATATTGTTAAAATATTTACTATCACGTAACAAAATATTACAAAGGTGGGCAAAAATTTTATGAGGAGGACCCCTCGGACAATTGAAGCAATGTCAAAAATACACTTTTGGGACCAGATCAAACTTAAAAGTTTCTGCACAGCCAAGAACACAGTAAATAAAGTGGGTAGACAGCCCTCAGAATGGGAGAAGATATTTGCGGGTTATGTGTCCAACAAAGGTTTAATAACCAGAATCCACAGAGAACTCAAATGTATTAGCAAGAAAAAATCAAGCGATCCCATCTCAGGGTGGGCAAGCGGACTTGAATAAAAATTTCTCTAAAGAAGAGAGGTGCATGGCCTACAGATATATGAAAAAATGCTCACCATCCTTAATCATCAGAGAAATGCAAATCAAAACTACTTTGAGGTACCACCTAACCCTAGTAAGATTAGCCTATATCACAAAATCCCAAAACCAGAGATGTTGGCATGGATGTGGAGAAAAGGGAACACTTCTACACTGCTGGTGGGAATGCAAATTAATTCGTTCCTTTTGGAAAGACATCTGGAGAACATGAGAGAACTAAAAATAGACCTGCCATTTGATCCTGCAATTTCTTTATTAGGTATATATCCAGAAGACCAAAAATAGAATTACAACAAAGATATTTGTATCAGAATGTTTATTGCAGACCAATTCATAATTGCTAGGTCATAGAAGAAGCCTAAATGACCATCGACCCACGAATGGATCAATAAATTGTGGTATATGTATAACATGGAATACTATGCAGCCCTAAAGAAAGATGGAGACTTTACCTCCTTCATGTTTATATGGATGGAATTAGAAAATGTTCTTCTTAGCAAAGTATCTCAAGAATGGAAGAAAAAGTATCCAATGTACACAGCCCTATTTTGAGACTAATTCATAGCTTTTATAGGAATGCCATAACCTAATTATAGCCTTAGAATATGGGAAGGGAGTGGGAGAAGGGAGGTGAGGTGGGTGGATGGAGGGATGGAGGGTGATTGGTGGAATCACCTCTATGATTTATCTTACAAGGGTACAAGTGAATCTTTCTAAAAGCAGAGTATGAATGTCTTAACTCAATAATTAAGAAAATGACATGAAGGTTATTTTAACCAGTTTGATGAGAGTATTTCAAAATGTATATGAAAATAGCACACTGTGCCCCATGATTGCATTAATGTACATAGTTATGCTATAAGAAATAAAATTTAAAAAGAGAAAAAAATAGAAAAATTAACCAGGCATGGTCATGTGCACCTGTAGTCCCAGCTACTCATGGGAGGCTAAGGCAGGTGGATCACTTGAACCCAGGTGTTTGAGATTGCTGTAGGCTATGATTGCCATTGCACTCTACCTCAGGCAATTAGAGGGAGACCCTGTCTCAAAAGACAATAAAAAATTTATTTGGGAAAGGAGTCTATTTCTGTCTGAATTAACAGTGGCCCAGGGACTTGCTGGAACTCTGCATCATATAGCAAGCCAGGAATCTAAGCTCTTTCTATCTTATTGTTCTCTCTCCCCAAGCAATACCCATAATCCACATGGCCTAAGTTACATTGCTATCACAGCTATGTTCCAGGAAATAAGATGGAGAAAAGGGGGAAGAAAGGATGCACACACACACACACACACACACACACACACACTCACACCTTTTTAAGAACACCACACAGAAGAGTAGTTCATCTTACTTGCCCTCATATCCCATTAACCAGGACCTAGGCACATGGCTACACTGTGCAGCAAGGGAAGCTGGGAAACGTAGTCTTTTTTCCTTTCAGCCACATGTCCAGTGAAAAATCATGGGAAGGGTCCAACTTATGAGTGGCGAGGGGGAGAAATAGAACTAGCAGCCCTTGCCCCAGGTAGAGCCTTCTTATAATAAATGTTGCTCTACCTCAACCTTTTTAATAACTACTCAATTTTTTTTTTGAAGTGTGGATGTACCCAACAATTCACTTACTTTTAAAATTTTGGATTATTTCCAGGCTGTTATCATTTTCCCTTTGCCACAACAAGCAAGAATATTGAATTTGAGTGGGGATTCATCAAATATATTTAAACGAACCTGCTACATTTTAACTCTTTTTGACTGACAGCTGAGGGATGGTCAAGTCTCCCTTCTTCTATATTTAAAAAATCTTTAAAAAGGATGTAGAAACTCGTGTAAAAAGCCACAAAACTCTCTTATTTTCCCTTGTCATCTGGGTACTTGTTATTCCCTTCTCAGTGAAAGGAGCTATTGATGATCATTTAAATGGAACTAGAGGCACGTATGTGACTAAGAGGAGGCTTGCCATTCGTGAAGAAAGATGACTTTGCTTATTTTCTTCAGACAATAAATTGTGAGCTATATTCTGGGGGATATACTCTTCAGCTTAACTTCCCCTTCAAAGATGAGATTTGGGATTCCTGACAAGAAAAGGGCTTTGGGTTAGAATGGGGATTCTCTGTAACATGACTCCACAATCACAACGCAGTCTTGGGAGAAGGAATTAAAAGGGGGGTGGGGAAGAGAAGAAAGGAGTAAGGATGAAAGAAGGGAGCAAGGAAGGAGAAAAGGTTGTCCAGCAACATTTGAGCACAGAAATATGTCCATGCAAAAGGACTTCTGTCTTGGTTAAATCTCTTTGGTTGCAAGTAACAGATAACTCAAGTTGGTTTCAATAGGAGAGAAAAGAGTTTATGAAAATGTAAGGAGTATCTCAGGAGGCCATCTGGAGGGAAGGAAGCCAAAAAGGGGAAAGCTCTCTGGCAATCTGCTTCTCTTTTTCTCTCTGCAGGCCCGCCTTGATGCTTCTCTGCTAATGTGGGAGCAGAAGGTGAACATGACAGCTCCCAAAACTCCATCCTCTCTCTTCAAAAAATCAGCCCAGATTGAAGGGGTCATCAGTGTGTATTCTTAATTCCACATTCCCAGGATAAAAAATCCTGCTAGTTCAGCCTGGGTCAGGTGCCCACCTTTGGTTCAATCAACTATGTATGACTAGAAAGGTAGTATAAGAAAAACTGGCTTCCAGGACTCCACCCCTTTCATTATTTTTAATGAAAAAGATATGTAAGTTATGTAATTGTGAGCTGAGAAGACGCCAAAATAAAGCAGCTCCTCAAGTCTCTTAATAAAGGAAGGATAAGATATTCTGCCTCAAATAACATAAACATATATGTAATCCCAGCCATATATGCACGTTTCCTAGGTTAAAGATTAAGGTCACAGGAACACATTCTTCTTAGTAAAGCATCACAAGAATGGAGAAGCAAGAATCAATGTACTCTATTCTAATATGAAGGCAGTAGATGAGCTAATACAAGGAGGGTTAGAGGAATGAGCAAGTGGGGAGAGGGGAGGGAAAAGGGGGGTGAGGGTCATGGTGTACAGCACACCTCTCGGGGGCAGGACACAATTATAAGAGGGACTTTATCTAACAAATGCAATCAGTGTGACCTAATTCTTTGTACCTTCAATGAATCTCAAACAATAAAAAATTATAATAATAATAATAAAGAGCCTTTGGGCCAGAGACACCATCTTCCAGTAATTCACTAAAATGACGAACACAAAGGGGAAAAGGAGAGGCACCCTACACTTGAAAACGGAGTTGTTCCTTTGGCCACCAAGGGAATGGGTACTGTTCAAAAAATGTGTTCAAACATGGTCACAAATGTGACCATGGCAAAACTGGAAGAGTCTACAGTGTCACCCAGCATGCTGTTGGCATTGTGGTAAACAAATAAGTTAAGGGCAAGATTCTTGCCAAGAGGATTAAAGAGCATAGTAAGCATATTAAGCACTCTATGAGCCAAGATAGCTTCCTAAAACATGTGAAGGAAAATGATCAGAAAAAGAAGGAAGCCAATGAGAAAGGTACCCGGGTTCAATTGAAGTTCCAGCCTGCTCCACCCAGAGAAGCCCACTTTGTGAGAACCAACAGAAAGGATCCTGAGCTCCTGGAACCCATTCCCTATGAATTCATAGCATAATAAGCATATAACATAGCACACAGGAGAACCAATGGTACCATGATATTAGGTGCTGGAACCTATTTACTCTCCATGAATTCATGGCATAATAAGCATATAACATAACACACAGGAGTACCAATGGACCCATGTTTTTAGGTGCTGGAACCTATTTATTTCCCATGAATTCATGGAATAATAGTTGTATAACATAGCACACAGGATAACCAATACACCCCATGTAACAGTGATATAAGGTGCTGGAACCTATTCCCCATGAATTCAAGTCATGCAATGCTTTGTCACATTCAGTGGCAAAGTGCCTTCCTGATCTACTGGAACCTCTTCCCTATGAATTCGTGGCATGGTAGATAAAAATAATAGCCTACTGCTACTGTAAAAATGTTTCTTGTTCATTCACTAAAAGTGTGATTTTTTCCCCCCAAAGAAGTATTAAAGTAAATTTTAATAGTGTCCTAAAAAAAACCAATAATAATAAAGAAAAAATTAATATCACACAGGTAAAGATTGATTATAATGTATGTAGAAGCTCTTGTCAACAATATGTGAAAAAGCATAGCATTCAAATTAATCAATCAAGAAAGGGTCAGTAGTTATCCTATAATCATCCGAACCCTACTTCAGCCCACAGAAAGGGAGGTTTTGGGTTTTAACAGCACACTCAGACCCAATTATCAGGAAAGTAATTTCAGCTGCAAGCACATAATGGCCCACCTACTTCAAATCAGGACGAAAAACATGTCAGGAAGTAAGAAGAAAGTTGAATTTAGCCATGATACTTCTCACAGCTGGCATGGAGGTCAGCTTGTTAGCACAAAGAAATGGAATGTAGTCCAGCACCCACAGGTGGATTTCAAAAGAGGGAATCATTTCTTAGCATTCAAGAGTCAGCACTGGAGAATGCTAGAAGCCAGTAGATGCATCACAAGTTGGAAACACAAAAGCTAGGAATCAGCTCTGCCCACCCACTTGCTTCTCTGGCCTTAGGCAAGTCACATAAACTTATAGGTCCTCATGTTCTTCACCTTCAGATAGGACAACCATGCCTACCTCAGAGAGTTGTCATAAAAATTAAATAAGGCTCTCAGTATGGTAGGAAGTGTTAGTGATCAATGGAACTATGAGTAAAGGGGGAATAAGATGAAAACAGCAAATTGGAAACACCAAATTGAGATCCTAACTTGACCTTGTCCAGTGCTGTGGAAGTGGCCCACCAGCAGCAGCTGCATCTGCCAATCACCAACTCAGACATCACTCTGAGCACTCAAATCTTGGTCTATAAGAAGAACCAGAATCCTGGGACAGCAGTGGATTCTATGTCCTACAGGAGAGAAATTCAGGGTGAGTCTAAAGTAAGTGCTGATGCTTTGAAGAATGTTAGGGTCCATAATGAAAGTAAAAGAAAACTGTGTGAAGAGACTCCAACTAGTGTGACAACGTGATCTCAGATGATAGCACACTTCATAGGTAATGTAATTAAGTTTTACGTGAGTGTGAAAGACCATGAAATCTCAATTGACACTCAAACATAAGGTATTCAACATGGTAATTTTAATGAAAAGGAAATGTGAATGTGATAAATTATGCTTAATTTACATGCATCTATTGTTGTTTTTTCTTTTCTATGTTCTGGGGGTTCTAAGACATATATGTGTACATATATACATACCTACACACACACTCATTCTTAAGCTGAGTAGGAAACAGTGAATGTAAGAAAGTTGTGGGTAAGCCAGGAAATCATGAAAAAATTAGACACCAGATCAGGAATTGGAAGGATGGAGCCACACGAGTGGCTGTGCATAACTTGACAGAAAGAGAGTATGGCATCTGTTAACTACAGTGGCTACATACAATGATCCACACCAAAGAGTCCAACCACATGCACCAACATGATGATGAGAGCACAATGTCTGTAAGTTAGCTTCCCTGGGAAACATCTCTGAAGTGGAGGTGGCAGGCAGGCAGTTTATTGTAGAAGTTCTCAGAAACAATTCTCATAAGAGAGTGAAAGAAATAGGAGAGAAGAAGTTAAAATGAGAAGCAGTTATGAGAAAAACCTTCACCAATCCCAGGGAGAATCACGAAGTTGGGATGGCCCTTCAGGTGGCCCAAATTAAGTCAATAGACCAGGCTTTCCTACCCCTACACTGACCAGTTGCTAAGTCAAGCTACCTCCTAGAATACGACCTTGGTCAAGGCAGCTTCCCTTTGAAGGAGCCATATACAGGCAACATTTCTGGAGAATGAGATCTTCGATATTCAAAGAGGAGTCTGGGCTCATTACACGCCACCCCTAGTACCATTCAGATCTGCTTCCCTTATATTCATTAAGTCCACCACATTGACAATAACTCCTCCAGGATTCTAGTTGGTCTCTTTTTCCAGGGAAACTTGCAGGACAAGATTATAGCTCCTATCATTGCAGCTGGTATCTAGGCTGCAGCTAGAACATAGAGGCTTCCTGATATGAAAGATTTTCAGTGGTAAAACCAGGACAGTCCAGGACAAACTGGGATGGTTGGTTACCCTGGTAGCAACTCTCATCACCTTCTTAATCTAGATGCCTCACACCATCAGCTAGCAGCTCTGCCAATCTAGAGTACTCTGTTTGCTGACAGATCTAAATGCCTGGCCACCATGCTCTTCTCAAGTCATGATGCTGCACCCGACCATTTACACTCAAAATGAGAGTCACCCAACTCAATCCATTGGTTGCCAAACCTATTCTTTCCTGCCCCATTGTGCAACACTAGTCCTATCTCCTGATTATCATGGTCACTTAACTCTACAAAAATGGTGACTTTTTTTCCTTTCTTGCTCCCAGTATAAGGACTCCAAAAACTAGGTGGCCCTCAGAGTATAAAGTTTAATGGGACTCATAGAACGTTACCTGGTGGAAGGATCCAGCACCTGTAAACCTAGAGTCGTAGAGATGGAATCAAAAATTTCCCAAAAGGGCTACCACAAGTGACAACTGAGCCTCCCTTCTTGTACCCACTACTTCCCAGACTAAGGCACTCTGTCAGGGACGTTGCATCATATAACAGCTATTGATTTAGAATATATGCTCTACCCTGGAGGGTGGTCTTTTTAGCTATCACCTCAGCACCTTCAAAAGCCTCTTTTGTTTTATTGCTCTATCAAGCTAGTAGCTTCTGAAGGGTGCAGTACATAATAGGACTAGTGGGCACACGGTCCTTGTCCACTGTCAGAATTCTTTTGCTATTGGGTGGATTCCTCAGCCAGTGAAATAAAATATCAGACTCCTTGTCAGTGAATGAAAATCTCGTAAGCCCTTGGATAATGGTGCTAGCTGAATCCTGTGAGAAAGGCAACTCCTCCTTGAACTATGTGTAATTCTAGTCAAAATGCATTACTTCTACCTCTTCTAGAGTGAAAGCAGCCCAACGTCATCAACTTGCCTTCAAGGGATGGTGCTATATTGGGACTTAGTGTTGGTCTCTGTTGCTAGAAAGTGACACATATAGCAATGGCAGTCACTAGATCAGTCATGGCAAGTGGAGTGCCTGCCAGTGGGCCCATGGATAGCCTCCAGCTCAGGTGACCATGGCTACTCCACTTTTGTAGATGTGCCCATTGTGTCAGCACTGAGGTGATTGATGACAGAGGCTAGCCAATGACAACTGACCCAGTCATCTACCCCTTGGTTGTTTAGTGCCTCTTCCACAGAATGCTCTCTGATTGGAATTAATATACATTACAAAGATCCTTGAACTTTGTGATCATTCCCCTAGGTCTATCCACATGCCTCGATCCCAGATCTTCTTCTTCCCAGTCATTCAATATTTCTTTTTTCTAACACCTGCCCAACCAGCCAAGCTATTTGCCACTGATGAGGAGTTCATTCATATTCTCATCTTGAATTACATCTCCTTGCATAAAAGTATACAACCAGAAGCATCACTCAAAGTCCTGCCCATTGAGAGGATTTAGGTCTTTATCAGTTATATTTATTTCTGACATTCCACCCAGAATGCTTTTTCATACTTCAGAAAATATGGAACCCTTCACAAATTTGCATGTCATCCTTGCTCAGGGGCCATGCTAATCGTCTCTGTATCATTCTAATTTTAGTGTATGTGCTGCCAAAGGAAGCACACTATATTGTTTTATCTTACAATTACTTAAGTTTTCTATCACTGAATAACAAATTATCACAAAATTTGGTCACTTAAGCTATGTTTCCTATTTAGCATGATTTTGTAGGTTAGTAGAGGCTTAACCTGATAATTCTTCCATTGGTCTTGCTTGGAATCTCTCATGCAGATGTCATCAGATGGCAGCCAAGGCTGGAATATTCAAGACAGCTTCACTCAAATGTGTGTCACCTTGGCAGAAATAGATGGAAGGCTGAGATTTCTCACTCCACATGGGCTGTATCCCAAGAATGATCATTCTAAGAAGGCAGGTTTCTATGTGCAAACTTATAAAGTCTTTGTTTGCATCATGCCTGCTAATGTCCATTTGCCCAAGCTCAGAGTCAACATAGCAGGGAACTACATAAAAATGTGAATATTGGAAGGCATGATTCCTTGAGAACCACCAAAGCAACTATCTCTTTGGCCATTAGGAGGGGAACAGTGCCAAAGGCTTCTACTTGGCTTTTCCCACTATAATATCTCTTAGCTTAGAGGCCAAGGGACCAATATGATAGTTCTTCCAACTAACAAGTATGTCTATGCCTGTTGCAAGGACATGGCCTCTGGATGAGCTGTGGACTCAGTGTACTCTATGAGTTGGACCTGGGCCATCTAAGAGGGAGGGGACCTCTTAGATGTCATCTTAAATGTCATCTTGGACCCTGTTTCCAAAAGTGTTTGAAATGTTTAAGAATTGCCCATTATCCAGTGTATAATTGACTGAGTAAATAGCTGGAGGATCCCCAGGGAATTACAACCCAGTGGGATTCTTATCACATTCACCTGCCATAATGGTGCAGGCTCCTTCTTCAACAGGTTCCAAGTCCGTAAACTGACTCACATGTGGAAACCAAGAAAAGAACATTAGAAGATTTTATTGGAGTTGTCCTCAACTGTCTGATAATCTACCCTTGATATATTTTGATTGTATGGATTGAACAATATTTTGTTGGCTGCCTATCTGTTTTCTCTGTAGGAACACAGAGAGTTTTATTAACTGTCTCCATAGCTCTCAGTGGACCAAGGCCCCTAGCTGCCACTTTGACATTATCATTAATTGTACTAATCATGTCTTTCTGGATTCTGGTAGTTAAGTGACACCACCTAGGTCTTATCATCCTAGACAGCCTAGACACCACCTGGGTCTTATCATCCCCATTGCTATCACTGAACTCAAAGCATCTCCTACTGTTAGCCCTGGCCTTCACAGCCATCACCAAACTCCTCAGTGATGCTAGTGTCCTTCTTACCAGCTCAATCCCTGTCCTTTCTTAAGTGGTTCTTCTGGCTTTTCCATGAAACATGACATTTTTCATCCTTACTTAGTGTATCCTCTCTTGCATACTCTCTTCTCTAACCCTTCAAACCCTTCTACTATTTTCCATACAGACTCAGCATTTTACTTCACTAAGTGTGAACCATCACTTTCTCCAAGTTTCCAAAGGCAATGTGTTAGCAGCATGTTGGTGTCATTTCCCTTGGTCCTTTCCAGAGTTAAATCACGTATTCTGCAAAAGTGTTCCCATAGCAATAAACTCACCTTTAACCAACTTTGTATTCCGCCCCTCTCCTCCAAGCCCATTTGATCCAATATCCCATTGGTACTCTTCCAACTCTGGCTCCCATGAGTCGGCCAGATACTGCTTTCTTCCTCCCTTAGCAGGTCCAGTGTTTATCTGGCAAGGTTATATTATGACTCTGAAAGAATGGAGAAGAGATGGAGATAGGCTCTAAGGGTCGTAGGGATGGATGCATGAGTCTTTTTTGTAAGACAGACCTCTCTGCCTTGTCTCCAAAAAAGGAGATGCACTCGCCTTTAATGGTGAGGACTAGGACCATTCTATAGCATCAGAGAGTTTAGGGAACTCTAATGATTAATATTTTCCATTATATCAACCCAGTTGACTCCATCTCAACTCTCAGAAACTCACATCTTCCTAATCAGGATCTTGAGCTTGGGGTAGCAAACTTGCCATGTTTGAGGACTCAAGCTCAATACAACTTTTTCTGGATCTCTGTCACCTTTCTAATTAAGTCCTACCCCTGACACTGAGCTTACTGCCTTTTAGATGACAGATTCTCTTTATCTGCTGCCAGGGAAGCCATCTGCTTTTCACAGCTCACTTTAAATTGGTGATTCATCCCCCTCAGTCTGCCATTTTCTCAATGCCTTAACATCTCCAACCTACCACCATCCAATTCCCTTCCACCAGCATCCCATTTCAGTCCACCACTAGTTATGTTTTAGCAAATGCATCAGGCCAATGTGCCAGGGGCTACACCAGTGATGACGTCCTCATTGCCACCTGGTTGATGATGCAGCTCCAAAACCCTAGTTTGGATTTTGTCCCCTAGGGTTATGCCTGGCACCTTCAAGGTGGCTTCTCTCAAAACAAACTCTGAGGTGGAGGTTTACCGGGTTCCTTCTTGGGGACAACTCCTGTAAGCGAGTAATAAGGCAGAGGGGAAAGTTGAGTACCAAACGGCAGCAATCCCACGGGAGCTCTAAAACCGAAATGGCTCTTCAGCCATGGCCCATATGGAGGCAAGGGACAGCAGACATATTGTCACTGGGGGACAGCAGATCTCTTTGTCCTAAGACAATTTCAGGAAAAGACTCTGCTATGAGCCATTGGCAGGCAGTGTGTCTGGCCAATGGGGTAGTGAGTGCCTGGGTCCTGAGGAGGGAAGCAGGATGGCGCCTCCCTGCACCCACTGCATAGCCAAAGAACAGAAGTCAGCACAGCAGAGGATCTGCTAACTAGACTTATTAATAACATTGAGATACTAGAAAAGCAGAACTTTGTTTCCAAAAACACTTAAGGACCTGGCCAAATATAATACTTCAGGAGAGTAAGGAAGATAAATACCAAAAGCCTAAAAGTCTCAAAAAATGAAAGTCTCAACACTAGCAAGAGAAATAAATTTAAAAGCAGAGCCATCCAGGGCCACTAACCAGGGCCCATATCCAGACCAAGAATCAGCTGGTACATCCCAGGACCTGCCATGTAAATTGGTCTGGTAAAATAACTGGTACCCTAGGAAGACATGAGAATAAAGGTAAGAATGAGGATACAGATGTGGATAGAAATAAAGCACTTAAATTTATAATGTCCGTGTAGAAGTAAGGTCTGCGGTCACTATGTGTTATCTCCTTCTTAGGGTGTTTAGAGCAATTAAGGAAACATGACTTTAAAGAAGTGAGACTATGATATATTGGACTAACGAAAATTAACATTTAAAAGAGCTTAATTCAATAAGTTTCTGATTTATGTTTAAAGGTTTCAGCCCAAACTCCTAGGTTTTGATTCATTCAGTGCATTAAGTGGTACACAAATATTTAGAGGAATACTATCTCATGATTTAAAGAAACACTGTTTCATAAAGTTCAAAAAGATAGTAAATTAAAGGGTCAAAGGAAAGACAGATAACCGTGAGTGTTCCTCTCCAAACAAAAAAGTCCCCTCAGACAGTAAGTAGCAGAATCAGTAGAGATGATAACACGAGTGTGAAACTCCCTGACCCAGGCGTAGCACCAAATACACACTCAATATATATTCAGATTGTTTTCAGCATAAAATCCCCATATTCAAAAGTCACTACCAAACAAAAGACAGTTCAAAGCCCATCCTACAGAATTAGGTGTTGTCCGTGGCTTTTATTTTCTGTACCATTTATGTCCCATTCCCAGACAATTGTGGATGGACTCGACATGCAAATATTTATGAAATTCTCTTGGTCAGCCGCGGCATAGGAGGAGCTCCTCATCTGGTTCTCAGTCAACTCCTTCCATCCTTCGCTCTTCCTGGGAGGCAGCAGATAGCACGTTCCAGAGTTCCAGCAACCGTCAGCTGGAAATAGCAATTCATGATTTGAGACTTTGCCCAAAGTCATTTCCACTGAGAATCCTGCTCTACTTCCAGAGTAGAAGAAACTCAGAAAAATCAAAAGAAACCCAGATTTATTTTTGTGTAGTACAATAAACAGAAAACACTAACCTACTGACACTTCAGAGAAGTCAAGAGCCGGGTTAAGATTCAGGTTTTAAAACCAAACCCTCCCCAAGTGGGCTTTTAAGCAGTCGGGGCTTCCAAAATGCACGCTGCACGCTGAAAACGATGAACAAACTCCAGTGAATTTATTTCCTTTTCTTTGTAAAGCATTTAAGCTCTGCTCTTGGAAGGAGAGACCTCTATCCCTGGACTAATAACCTCTCTCGGAAGTTTTTAATCCTTGAGCAAAATGTAGGTGTGTGGGCTTCCTGGCTGGAGTCAAAGCCTCTTTAATGTCAAAAGGAACGAGTGCACAATGCCCGCTCTGTTCTCATGGCTTGGGTTTTGGTTTTGGTTTTGTCAGACTCTTGACTTCCTTTTCATTTTATATTGAGTTAGTATTTAAGTTTCCAGTCACTTTCTGAGCCACCTTGTCAGCAAATTTTAACCAAGTTGGCCTGAGGCTGCCCTAGCAAATGAGAGAGACCCTGACAGCTGCCACCCACCTGATCACCGTCCTTTAGGACTTCCTCTTTCCCAACAGAACCACAAAACATGCTAAGTATTCCCTGCAGAAATAATCCCCTTGTTAGCCACAGCGGCTGTCCACAAGGTGCTATGGAAGAGAGAGAGAATCTCTGATCTCCAGAGGCCTAGGGCCAGCACTGCACCGGCCAGCTGTGTGACCTTGTGAAGTCAAGACCCCTCTCTGATTCTGAGTGCTCCTGTGTAAAATGATTGCACAGACTTAAATGATATACTAAGAAGTCTGACTCAGTTACTATTACTGTTGGAATTGACAACTTTTAAGCCTCACTCCTTCCTCTTTCCCATCTATTCCACATCTGAGAAAACGGATAAGAAAGCCCAGGTGCTCCCACTGGGAGTTTCAAGCCAGCCCCTGCAGCTTGCCAGACCCCTCACCCCCATCCCCCAGCTACTTTCCTTTCCCTGTTCTCCAGCCATTCCTTGGACTTGCTTGAAATCTACCTTGTTCTCTCCAGAAAGCCTGACTAGCTAAAAAACAAATCTCTTCATCACTTATTGCTATGCATGCAGCATAATCAGCCTCAATATCTAAATGAAAGTTTGGGTGGGGGCCCATCTAGTCTCTTTAGGATAATCACAGCAGATAATCTTCGAGATCTGTGACCTCAGGTTGTGCCCTTCAGAAATATAATGTGAGCTGGACATGAAAATTTAGTTTCTAGTAACCACCATAAAAAAAGCAAAAGTGGAAAAAGGGTGAAATAAATTTTAATTATATAGTTTATTTAACCCGACATATCCAAAATATTATTTCAAAACATAACCAATAAAAAACGTATTAGTGAGCTAAGTTAACTTTTTTTTTTTTTGTATGCTGAGTCTTCAGAATCTGGAGAGTATATTGCACTTACATTCAGCACATCTGAATTTAAAGTACCAGGTTTCAAGCCCTCAGCACCTGTGTGTGGTTAAGTGGCTTCTCCACTGGACAAGGCAGTTCTGAGGGATATCAGTGAAGGTCCCAGATTCCTGAAACTATGGTTGTTTATAAAATGTGTTACCGTATTCATGAAAACTAGATGCCGTCAATTATAGGATAGATTTTTACTACATATGCCATTAAAAAATTAAATTATGAATGCCATAAATTGTCCAATGAATTCAAAGTTCACAGATAATAAACTGAAAAAAATTATGTGCCTTTCATCTCTTAAATATGTATATTTACTTAATATATACGTATATCTATATATACATACATATGTACACATTTCCCCTAAAAGGCCTGACCCCAGGGAAAGCTGTAAGGTGAGGAAATCAATATTTTGGTACCAATACCCATTTGGTGCTATCACCATGCAAAATCCTTTTTCTCCCCTCTGACTTCTCTACTTAATTTCTGCTAATTCTTGAGTTAATTATCATTAGGTGATGAAAGAGTGCTACAGTCTAAATGTTGGTGTCCTCCAAAACTTTATCTGTTAAAATCCTAACCTCCAAGGTTATGATATTAGGAGGTTGGGCCTTTGGGAGATCATTAGGTCATGAGGACAAGGCTGTCGTAAATGGGATTAGTGCTCCCATTAAAGAGGCCCCAGGGGATCCCTTGCTCCTCCAACTCCGTGAGGACACAGAGAGGAGTCAGCAGTCTGCGAGCTGGCTGGACGAGGGCCCTCACCACAACCTGACCGTGCTGGGACCCTGATCTCAGACTTCCAGTCTCCAGAAAATTACCTTTTTTTATAAGTCATCCAGTTTATGGTATTTTGTTATAACAGACTGAACAGACTAAGATGGGCAGTGTTCATAAGCCCTCCTTATATTATGGGAATCCTTGACGCGAACTCACATTTTCAAAAAGGACATAGAAAATGAGACATTTATTGAGTACTGTGCTATGCAGTGAGCTCATCTGATCCTCCAGCAATCCTGTGTGTTAAGCATTATTTCATTTCCATAGGCAAAAAAACAAAGCAGATTCAGAGAGGTTAAGTAACCTGCCCAAGGTCAAACTTTGCTTTAGCTTTCAACCTAAATCTGCCTGATTTACGAGCCCATGTATTTTCTTTTTCTTTTTTTTTTTTTCTATTTTTTTTTTTTTGGTAAGGTAAGTGATTTTTACTTTGAATTTTTTTTATTATTTTATCTCAGATTAATATGAGGATGCAAATGATTAGGTTACATAGTTTGTGTTTCTTAGGTAAAGTTCGAGTTGTAATTGAGCCCTTCACCCAGTGGCTGTGCTGTACACCCTTACACCGTGCACCTCAGGAGACAACACACCCATCACCTCTTCAGCCCTCCTCCTCCCTCCCCCACTTGAATTTAATTATGTTTCTCTTTCATGTAGTTGTTGTTTATCTATTCGTAGTTGTTTATTCGTTTCACAGTAGTATTGCCTACATTGGATACTTGCTTTTCCATTCTTTTTTTAAAAATTTCAGGTTAATGTGAGGGTACAAACAACCAAGTCACAACATTTGAAATTGTTAGGTATGGTCCCTCTTGTAGATGTGTCCTGTGCCCAAAAGGTGTACCACATAGCCCTACACTGTTCCCATTCAGAGGAAGCACCCCAACGCCTCCTCTCCCCCTCCCTGGTTCCCTCTCCCCCTGACTTGAATTGAAATGAGTTTTTCTCCTATGTGGGCGTGAATTAGACTGTCTACTTTCTTCACACTAGTATTGCTTTTCCATTCTTGTGAAACTTTACTGAGAAGAATGTGTTTCAGCTCTATCCAGGTTAATACAAAAGATGTAAAGTCTCCATCTTTTTATGGCTGAATAGTATTCCATGGTATACATATACCACTGTTTATTAATCCATTAATGAGTTGGTAAGCACCTAAGTTGATTTCACATCTTGGCGATTGTGAATTGAGTTGCAATGAACATTTTAGTTCAACTGTCCTTATGGTAAAATGATTTATTTTTCTTCTAGGTAGATACCTAGTAATGGGATTGCAGGACCAAATGGAAGGTCTACTTTTAGCTCTTTGAGGATTCTCCGTACTTCTTTCCATAGAGGCTGTATTAATTTGTAATCCCCATCAGCAGTGTGAAAGTGTTCTCTTCTCCCCTCATCCACACCAGCATCTGCAGCTTTGGGACTTTGTACTGTGGGCCATTCTCACTGGGATTAGATAATCTGACAAAGGGCTGATAACTAGAATCTATAAAGAATTCAAGCCAATCAACAAAGAAAGAGCAAACAATCCCTTTTACAAGTAAGCGAAAGACGTGGACAGAATCTTAAGATAGATGAGTGGCCAACAAACACATGAAAAAATGCTCGTTCTCCCTAATCATCAGAGAAACGTAAATCAGAGCTTTATATTTTCTTGATAACCAACAGAAAGAGGTGGTAAAGGCAGACTGACAGTATTTTAGAAGGCAACAACTTACCTGTTTCTCTTCCTAATGAACCCACCCCAACCATTCTCAAATGCCTTAGAGATTGGACATGGGTGGCTGCCCCCATCAGAACCACCATCAGTTTCCCAGCTCTGGCCACAGTATTTGGCCACCCCTGTGACTCAGCAGGTTTTCATTGCAAGGCTTTAAGAAGCATTTAGAATAGGTACTCCCCTTTAAAAAAGAAAAAAAGCTCCATTATGAGCTCTAGGGAAATGCCTCAGTGAGCAGAAGCAAATGCACACACCAAAAAAAGGGTTTCGTGTGCATTTTTGGAGATGAGACTTTGCACAGTTGAGTGCTCAGAGCCATCACTCATAACTTGATGGCCACACAGCTGCAGCAGCCAGGGTTGGGCAGACATTATTTGTTTTTCTTGTCCAGGGACTTGACAGGAGCAGCCGAAGCCCTCAGTCAGGCCTAACAGGCTTGCCAGCAAGCCAGCCAGGTTGAATTCCAACCCAGCTTAGAGAGCTGGCCTGTGAGGAGGAGCTATCCTGCAGCACAACCAGGGCCAATGCTGTGCTCAGCCCAACATCCTTCCAAACCCATGGGGAAACCCTCCACTGAGCCTCTCAGCTGCAAGTACGAGTGGGAATGAAAATTGCTCTTAAGCACTATCGATCTCCAACAAGCTGTGACTATTAGAAAAAAATTAAAAAGGAGAAGAGTAGTTGGAGAACTTAATAGAGAAAGAAGACTGCGCAAAAAAAGTGGTCAGGGCTGGACCAAGGGTGGGGATTAGAAGAGGACCGTTTTACAAAAGCATTTTCCCTACAACTTTGAGTTGGGGCCAGGACATTTCATACACTAACCTTTCTTGGACATCACAACTTAAAGCTATTTTATAAATGCCTGGCTTATGCCTTCCTACAAAAGCCCACGTTGAGTTATAGCTGTCATCCCGATTTCTAGGTATTTGGAATAAATTGCTATTGCTGCTACAAAGGGTAACCAGGCTCGTGACAAACCAAACCCTCTCACATTTAGGATCACAGTTAGCTCCTTCCTTCACTCTGCTCCCCAAATACAGACACACAACTCTCTCCAGCTCACACTCACATAAGATGGGACACAACCAAAGAGAGAGCCAATTGCATGACCCTAAGTGGCAAAAATTCATGCCAATGCGTTGCAGAAAGCAAGCCTCAACCACTTAATCTTTTTTTTTTTTTGAGAGAGAGAGAATCTCACTGTGTCACCCTCAGTAGAGTGCTGTGTCATCACAGCTCACAGCAACCTCCAATTCTTGGGCTTAAGCAATTCTCTTGCCTCAGCCTCCCTAGTAGCTGGGACTACAGGCACCCACTACAATGCCTGGCTATTTTTTGTTGCAGTTGTCATTGTTGTTTTAGCAGGCCAGAGCCAGGTTCAAACCCACCAGCCCTGGTGTGTGTGGCTGACACCATAACCACTGTGCTACGGGCACCAAGCCTCAACCACTTAATCTTAATGGGCAGAAAGAAGGGGAACAACCTTCATCTTTCCACAACCCTCAGACCAAAATCAAAATCACTCATACCCTCCTTATCATTCACTTTTTCTAATAGTGATTTGAATATTTTTAACTTTAATAATAAAAATAAGAGACACTATTATATCTTGAGAACCCAGGCCCAGGGAGTCAGGGATGGGTAACCACTACCCCACCCCAAGGATAGCCGTGGAGGCAGGACCCCCCCCCCAACAATTTCAGAGGGTAGAGTGTAGAGCCAAACAGAATTATTCTCTAGCCTTAAAGGTTTCTTTTAGAGAGGGGGTCTTATTCTGTCACTCTGTCAGAGCCCATCATAACTTTGAATGCCTGGGCTCAAGTAACCCTCCTGCCTTAGCCTCTTAAGGCTGTGACTACAAGCACGTGGCACCACACCCAAGTATTTTTTTTTTAATTTTGGTAAAAACAGGATATAACTATGTTACTCAGACCAATCTTGATTCCTGGCCTGGAACCATCTCCTGCCTCAGCTTTCCAAAGTGATGGGATTACAGGAATGAGCCAGCCCTCTTGGCCTCAAGGCTTAGGGCTTAATGTTTCTTTCCCTGTTAGGTTTCAAATTTACCTGAGACCTCTTACTTCTCTGTCCCCACTTCTGGAATGGAAATGTCCCTGCTATGCCTGTCCCACCATTGTATTTGGGAAGCATGTAATTTATGTGATTCCACAGATGCATAATTGGAGAGAATTTTTGTCTCGGAGTGAATCATACTTTGAATCTCACCCATATCTGATTGAAATGATATTTAGATGAGACTTTGGGCTTCAGCACTGATGCTGGGAAGAGTTAAGACTTGTGAAGCTGTTGGGATATATTTCACATGCAAGGACAGGAATTTCAGGACCACGGTGGGATGCTATGACCTGTATGTCTGTAGCCCTTCAAACTTCATATGTTGAAATCCTAACCCCCTTCGTAATAGGGTTTTGGGAGGTGGGTCCTTTGGAGGGTGATGAGGTCATAAAGGTGGAGCCCTCATGAATGAGATCAGTGTCCTTATAAAGGAGAGCAGAGAGCAGCTCTCTCTGTCTTTCCACCACGTGAGGGCACAGCAAGAAAACAGCCTAAGAACCAGGAAACAGGCCCTCACCAGACACCAAATCAGCCAGTGCCTTGATCTAGACTTCCCAGGTTCCAGAATTGTGAAAAATAAATGTGTTTATTGTTTAAGCCACCCAGTCAATGGTGTTCCGGGGCAGCAGCCCAATCTAAGTCACATTACTGACTGTGTGTTGTGCCAGGCCCAGTGCTATACATTATGCCTGTCGCAGCTCATTTAATCTGCATGGCACTCACTGTAATCTGAGACCACCTTATTTATTTACTCACGTATTATCTGTTTCGTTCACACAAATCCAGGCATCAGGAGAGCTAGAAGCTTATCTGTCTCGCCAAAGCTATTTCCTTAGTGCTGAGAATGATGCCTGGCACACAGCAGGAACTCAGTAAGTACTTCTTAAGTGAATGACTTATCTGCACAAGAATTTAATGACGAAAATATTCTTATCCTAATTTAAAGATGAAGAAATAAGAAATAAGGTCAGAGCAACTCAAAACCTCACAGCCAGCAGAACCAAACTTTGAACCCAAATCTTTGAACCCAGAACCAATACTCTAAAACATCAATGACCAGTGATGACACTTTGGCTGAATCACTCAGAAAGCCTAGGGCAAGAAGGCTTAAACAACTGGAATATCTTATCACATAACAAGAAGTTTAAAGAAGGCGGTAGTTTGGGGATTGAGCACCAGTGTTGCACATCATTGAGGACACAGGTTCTCCATCCTTCTCTTCCACCTGTCACCTTCAGTGTGTGGCTTGTCCCCAGACTATTGGCTCCCCCAGCAGCCTTAGGAGGGGTGCCACAGGTGTATGCCTCAAGAGCAAACAATAACACCCAAAGATAATGCTGAGATCCACCCTACCCTGCCAAGCTCACTTAGAAGAAGGGAAAAGTTCCCCAAAGCAGCCCTCTCATCTTATTGTACAGAATTGCATCTCCCGACCAAACGCAGTCTAAACACATAATAAAAGGAAGGAGATGACCATATTGCCTTAGACAACTGAACATTCACCCTCAGGACCTGAGGAAAGGATACGGCCTCCCCTCCAGGATATAAGCATGCAGGGGGGTGAACAATCGGGGCTATGATAGCGTTCCAGTTGTTATCATTGCTTAAGTTCAGTGGCATAAAACAATGATTTAATTATGCTCATAGATCATTTGGAAAGGGCACAGCAGGGGTGACTAATTTCTATTTCATGAAGCCTGGGGCTTCATATGGGAAGATTAAAATGGCTGGTGGGTCAGAATACTCATCTGGAGATTTTTTTCATTCACATGTCTGGTGGCTGTGTAGAAATTACTCAAGGGCTGAGCTCGACTGGATGGCTAACCAGAGTTCCCACACATGCCCTCACTATGTGGCTTGATCTTCCACACAGCCTGGTCGCCTCATGGTACTCAGATTCCTTACCCCGGCTTCCCTGGGCTCCATTGAACAAAGAGGAACCTTATATGACTCAGCCAAAAAACTCACACAGTATAACTTCCACCGTACTCTATTGGTTGAGCCCGTTCCCAAGCCGACCCAGACTCCAGGGAAAAGTGTAAAGACCCTATTCCTCAGTGGAAAATTGTGGCCATTTCTTAAAACTCACACTGTTGCCAAAAAGGAGTAGGCAAACAACAGTGTCTGCCTTTGGATCAGAAATTAGTTACATTTTCAGAAAACAATCTCAAAATAATCACACTTTTAGAAAACTAATAATGTCTTGCAAATTTGTTCTATAGCCCATTCCCTGTTCAGCCATCAGGCTGTGAGGTAGACCACCTACCCATTAATTTCATCAATAATTTAGCAATCTGGTACTTTTCAAAATATATGAAAAATAGTCTCTGCTCCCTGGAAAGTTTGATGAGAACAGGGGGCTGGTTTACAGCTCCTTTTCTTTCGTTTTTTCTGCTGGTTAGAAGCTCCTTCTGTAAGTTCCTCACTAGTTCTCCCACTTAGCTGGGGTGGACCCCTGCACTGTGTTTGCTCCAGTTTCTGTACCCACAAAAGGGAGTCGGCCATCCCTGTAGGGAAAGGTTCTAGGGCTTCCTTTTCTCTGTTCACAACAGACTTTAAGGTCCTTGGAGACGCTGCTGTTTCAATGCAAAATGTTGTGACTATCATTTCATTATCTGAAAAACTAAACAGCACAAGGATGCTTCTGTTGCCACGTTGCTAGGTTACCGACAGACCTCCCTGCCTGCACTGAGGCGTTGAGACCTGCCGCGGCTTTGCACCCGGCAGCCTTTCTCGGGCTGAGATGTAGGTGGGAGAGAGGGTTGACCTAGAGCCAAATTGCTGTGGACATCACTGGGAACAGAAGGTATTTAGCTTCCAGGTACCGTGACTGTGTTTGCTTGCCCTTTGAATCTAACAACTCAACTTCTAATATCAATGCTAGCCAACTGATAGGCTTAGCCGTGACAAAGATCAGATTGCTTCTCTGAAGGAGCCAAATCCACACGCACTTCATTTTCCAGAGAGTAAAGAATGAGATAATCAAACGTGGCAAGGAGGCAGTCGTGCCTGAGATACCTTTCTTCTGCTCAAGGCATGACATCACTCTTCTGACACATTTGCCCACTTTTTTTAAGAAAGAGGGAAAAAATCTCATAATATCATACCAGGGCCAAGAGATCTCCTGTTGGCAGGCCTACAGTACGTGCTATTGTAAATGTCTAAAGAAAGGTAAGCTCTCCCGGATATGACATTTAGATACAGTGACAGGTAATTGCACACACACACAAAGAAGGAGCTCTCGCCCCACGTTCCTCCAGGTGAGGACTGTTCATTGAATACGCTCTACTGCTAGAGAAGACTGCCCAGCAGCTTCAGCCTGGTGCACCTTCGTGTCTTTGATAATGATGTAAGTCAGGCAGCAGCATCCCACCTCTCAAAAACCCAGGAATATTTTCTCCCTGGCCATGCAACCATGAAGAATAATTTTAGAAAATTCTGAAATGATCTCATCAATGGAGATGTGATATTCAGTATTCATCTGAAATCCTCTCCCCATCTGTTTCCTTCCAGAGCAACATGGGAGGAAAAAAAAAAAAAAACAAGGAAACCAATAAAGTTGTTACAAATCAGCAGGGGGAAAGAAGGGAAGGACAGAGAAAGGGAAAAAGAAACTCAGAAGAGACAGATGGAAGTTAAGCTGTGGGAGAATTCTTCTGGGGCAAGGCAGAGGAAGGAGACCAGTCTTCCTCCGAAAACTGCAGAGTTCAAACCAAGGATTTACTGGGCACCTGCTCTGTGCCAAGCGTGTCCCAGGTGCTGGGGAGGCAGCAGTTAAGCCCTGCCGTGGATCCACAGCCTGGCCAGAGAAACCAGTGAGAGCCCATGAGTAGATGTACATTTACGGACAGCAGTGGGGGCTGTAAAGGAAATCCACAGGACGCTGTGAGCCGTACAACTAACCGGGAGACTGATTTAACTGAGGTCTCAGAAGGCTCCCAGCCAGAAGAGGGGGCATTCATTCTTGAGAAACTCTGGAGGGTGGCTGGACAAGAGGCCAGCCCAGCAGAGGGTTGGGGGGCACGCTTAGCACCGGGGCTTACCCCCAAAGGCGATGGACTTGACCACTGCCTCCGCTGCATTTGAAATGCGAACCTGTGATGAGGGTCAGCCTGGGAAGCGCTCTCTCCCTACCCGTCCTCCCCATCCCAGGCCCCAGGGGGAACAATAGTTCTGTTCACAGGGTGATTGGTCCACACCGCCTCCTTCATATGTCCAGAAGGAAATCAAAGAAAACCGCCTGTTTGATATTATGATTTGGCTGATTATCCCCTTTCAATCCTTTTCTCTTTTTCTAGGATCTTCATCACTCTTTACTTATATGAACCCCCTTCCAACCCTTGGCAGATAATTAAATGCTTCCCTAGAATCCCGCTGTAAATGAGGCTTGGCAGAAAGCTATCTTTCACCACAAAACGGGAAAGGGTCTCCACGTACACACACAGGGGGAATTTGTGTTCTATCATCTTTTTGAAAAAAAATTGAAACTTTCTGAAGCTGGAAGCAAATCAATTATTTCTCTTGATTTTGAAAGAGTTTCTCAAGAAGACCTGTCTCCCAGAAATCTCTAACCCTGCTAACATCGCTCCGTCACTCAGCTGCATATTCAGTTAAAAATCACATAAACTTCGTGGAGAAGACCTACTACCGTCCCTTCATTCCTTGAACCGTTTTTCTTAATACATCCTCCAAACGCTTAACCCCCCGGACAGAGAAGGAGGCAAAATTCACAAGAACTGACTCTGCTTATTCAGAGTCACATCTGCCATCCCGCAATAAACATTCTATATGTAAATTGCCTCAAGTGACTCCAGAAATTGACTAGTTTCTTATGCTGGATCTTAACATGAAAAGAAATTGAAAACGTGTTTATGGCTTGTGTCCATATTACATTCCATCGGTGCGTCCTGTGTTTATCTCTGCCAATATATTAAACTCCTCTTTTAGTACTTGCTTATGTATCACCAGTTTATTTTTTACGACAACAGCAAAAAATATAAACGGCTTCCAAAAATATTCAGCCAAGTGAGAGCTATTAATGGGCACCACCAAAGTGAGTTCAAGTTTCCATTGTTCTTGAAATTAAAATGCTTCAAAACGCGGTAGGAAAAGTTGTGCGGATTAAAACCATTTAGGAACGTAAGAATTAAGCCCTATTGTTCTAGGAATGAAAAGTCTTAAATGAACCTGAAGCTCTGCCTTGAGTTATTCTGTCCTGTTCACAAAGTTTTAGCCACTTTATTGCCAAAGAATTTCCATCTAGGTTTTAGAATCCAATTAAAGGGATGAAGCAAAGCAACTGTCCTTTGTGCTTTCTTTTTTAATCGTGACATGTAGATGATCGTATTTTTGTTTTGTGGGCTCCAAGGGGATATTAAATGCTTGGTTATGCTCTTAGGAATCTCATTTTCCTCCTAATTCTATTGCTGTTAAGAAGAGTTTGGCAAAGACCTTCAAAGCTATTCTGTTTCTTTTCTTTTGCTTCCTTGGAGTTTTGCAAAATGGTATCAGGGTCTAGGGCTCCTGCCTCCTACATGAGGCCCACGTCCTGTTGAAGGCTCACCCCTGCTTTGGAACTCCTACAATGGTATTATAGGGAAGGGTTTAAATGTGCTTCTATTGCAGCAGCGAAAGTTGGAAAATATATGAAATTAAATTAATTCTGTAGTATACACAGTTATTCTGCTTCTTAGTAAATTTCATTAAGAAATGGAGGGTGGATATGTCCAATCAAGGTTCAGTGACTACCTATGATAAGGTACATGAGCTATAGTAACACTACTCTTCCTTTAAGAGAATGGCTGCCACAAATTTTGCATCAGGATCCACAAAAATCACAAATTGCTCCTGCTGGACATTTGGAAGGCATCTTAGAGGAGTCTTCATCAAGTCTGCCTCATTTTACAGGTCTAAGCTGATATAGCCACCTGGTAGCAAAGCTGGGACAAGAATTCAGGTTTTCTGATATCTGGTCTAGAGCTGCTTGGGTCAAACCACATTTATACATGATTTTATGGGCTTATTTAAGATGTTACATTGTATGAATTTTTACTGATTTTGTAAAAAAAAAAAGTTTTCTGAATAAATGAAAAGATAGGTTATGTTGGAAGGAGAAATCTGAGTAAAGATTTTGGTTTTGCCAAATTAACTTATAACTTTAATTGAGTAGATTTGTAATATAGGGATAGGAATAAATATGGTTAAATTCTTTGTTGGGGGGGGTTGTTGTTTTGTTTTGTTTGTCTTTGAGACAGGGTCTCACTCTGTCAACCCAGGCTGTATTACAGTGGCATGAACATAGTTCACTGCACCCTCGATTTGCAGGACTCAAGCATCCTCCCTCCTCAGCCTCCTTAGTAGCTGCAACTATACATGTGCACCACCACATCTAACCAATTTTTAAAATTTTTTGTACAGACAGGGTCCTGACATATTAGCCAGGCTGGTCTTGAACCCCTGGCCTCAAGCAATCCTCCTGCCTCCGCCTCCCAAAGTGCTAAGATTACAGATGTGAACCACCAAACCCAATCCCTATTCCAAAGCTCCTACAAAAGAATAGGTAGTCAAGAATTGCTTTTAATTTTTTTGAAAATGCAAGTCTACCATACATAAGTATATATTATAAAAATGCAATCATTAGACTAGTATAATACTGCTTTGGAAATAAGCAGATGTATAAATAGGAAACTATTGATATTATCAAAGAGATCATAATGCATGGAAGAACTAAACACATTTCAAAAATAACAGTTCAGTTTGGTGGACAAATGAAATATTATCCAGCAAATGGTGTTAGTACAACTGTTAAATCTCTATATTATACTTCTCCAAAGGTAAACTTCAGATGTTTGAAAGATTTAAATACCAAAAGAACCAAAGCAAATGAAAACATAAGAGAAAGTAGTCATGCAAAAAAGAAAATTAGCATTTTTATTTTAAAAATCTAAAGAAAACCAAATGAAAATCAGAGACTCAACAAATTGTTTCATTTTACATTAATACATGTATATCTATGTCTATTCATATGTACAAAAGAAGAATCGATATCGTTAATCGCTGAAAGACCTATAAACAGATAAGTAAAAGAGAGGCATGGCAACAGAGAAATGGATGAAGATCTGTCTGAACAGGGGGAGAAATCACAAAAGTAGAAATGCAAATGGAATAAAACACAAAGATGTGTAATCTCAGTAAGAATCAAAAAACATACGGTGAAAACCACTAAAAAATATTTCCCCTATTATGCCAGGGAAAAATCTTTTTTCCCAGATT
>CAUYQV010086357.1:0-11109 GCA_963574575.1 Galagoides demidoff | reverse complement strand
TTTCTTTTTTAGTTTGATGATTTTACTTACACTTATAGCATTGTATATTTCTGCCCTTAGGATTTGAAATGCTTTGCTATAAAACGTAGGTATCTTTTTTGCTTGCAAAGAGGAAAAAAAATGTTTAGAATATTTGATAAGTACATGTAAATTATATGGCCATAGTAGCTTTCAACAATATTCAGAGAAAATCAGTTATATCAATAAAAGATAGAACTTTTGTTGTTGTTGTTGTTGTTGAGACAGAGTCTCGCTATGTTGCCCTCAGCAACCTCCAACTCTTGGGTTTAAGTGATTCTCTTGCTTTATCCTCCCAAGTAGCTAGGACTACAGATGCCCATCACAACACTCAGCTATTTTTTTGTTGCATTTGTTATTGTTGTTTAGCTGGCCTGGGTCAGGTTCGAACTTGCCAGCCTGGGTGTATGTGGCCAGCACCTTACCCACTGAGCTACAAGTGGCACCAAAGATAGAACTCTTAACTATTACTCATAATAATTACTGTGACTTCAAATTATATTACATGAAATCCTAGGGTATTTCCACAGCAGGTTCTCTTCTTCACATAATTTCTAAATTCAAATACATTTAAAATACCATATTTGAGTGACTAAATTAAAATTTGTGTTTTAAATGGTTGGCATCATTTCTCTGATATCAACCACTTCTGAAAAAGAAAGTGTGCAAGAGAGGACCTGTGTCCTGGGAATCTGCCAGTTAAGTTCTACGTTCATTCCTGATTGACCGATTTCTTTCTGCTTAAAAATTTACTTACCTTCTCAAAATATTGTTTTAATGCACAAATTACTAAATACAATCTCATGTAGCAAAAAATATTCAATTATGCACTGTACATGTTGATATTTTAGAATGATCACTAGTGCTAAAATGATAGTATGATTCTCAGAAATGTCATATAGTATCTCATTATAACCATATAAAATCTTTTATAAATTTCAAAATTATAATATTCACTACAGTAAAAGAAACACAGTAAAGTAACATCATAAAAATATTGCACATTAATTATTTGTAAAAAATCTTTGAAATGGTATCTATATCATCATTTAAATAAGAATAATTATCTAAAAATATCACACTTTCTCACATACAATACAGATTATTTTACATACAGTTATAATCAGATAAACAATTATTATTACTGTTTAATTAATATAGTCAGATAAACATATTATTAATGTTATATTAATTATAATTAATTTTATATTATGTTATAATTAATTATAATCAATGCTATATTAATGTTTAACTAATTATAGTCAGATAAACAATTACTATTAATGTTAAGTATCAAACTGAATGTTTGATAACCCTGACATTGACCATTGCTGACCACTGCTAATAGAAATTTGTTCAACAGTGGGCAAGATGCTTTTCCTTAATGATGGTAGAAAAAACTTATTTCATTAAAGAAAACACAAATTTATTTAATTTGACCAATATTGATTAACAGTACTTATGAAAGTTTCCAATTTTCCTTTAAAAATGGCAAATCTGTATAAGGCGTCCCCAAAGTCTCCCCTTTGCCATATATTGAGAAAATGAAAATTGTAACTAGACGTATGTTTATTCATGAAATATTCATTTAAAAATTCCCATGAATCTTCGTTAGTATAGTGGTGATTAAAAAAGAAAATGATGAAGTGGCCAACACACAGATAATATTTTGTTAGTATTTTGATAAATTTCATAATGAGTACTCTGTAAATAAAAGTACTTTTAGCTACAATTTATCATTTTTCCAATGCATGGAAATTTTAGGGCAAACTTTGGGATATTCCATATAATAAAATACAAAAAAGCACCACTATGAGTAATACAGCAATAATATAAATTTAATACCAAATTCATATAGAATACCTACAATTATACAGATCACCCAGATAAACTATACAGTTTACATATTTTAGACATATATAATCTATGTTCTATGAAAACATTCTCGTATATTTAATGGTTATTTTTAATGGAATATTTTTGTCCACCAAGTGATCAGGTGAATTATTATACCAAAGTTTTTTTAAAAATCAAGATAAACTTTGTAATTATGGATTTATTTTCAGGGGAAGATAATTAATTGCATTGTTGTAAACATATCTATTTTCCCTCAAATAAGTTATTTCTAGAAACTCATAAAACCTTCTATTTAAAAAGCCATTCTCCAAATATTGTCTATTGAATACCTGTTTCAACTAAGTAAATTGGTCTTCAAAATCAGATTGAAAGACTTCAATGAATTGAATTGAAATCTACTCAGATATGAAGAATCACTTCACTAAATTAGTTCACTAGCCATGGAGATATCAGTTTTTTGGTTTTATTATAAAGAATAAGATGAAACAAGTCAGTACTTATTTTAGGAGAGATTGATTTATATGCACATTTAGAAACTCAGCTGAAAAGTGTTTATTGAAAAGCTATTTGAGTTGTCAACTATTTTCCTTATTAAACATTTAAATAAAATTTGACTTAAAATTTTGCGTAACATTCATCACCTAGAATTGTTAACTTAGATGCCTGATGTTAATATCAGCTCTTTACTGTTAAATAATTTTAAGCTGTTTGATTTTCCTCTCACCTCTTCTTAGTTTCTTTCTAAAGAAAAATTTAAATGATTCTAAGATGTTCTAATAAAACTAATTATTTTTTCAGGAACCACATAGTTTTATCTTTAGAAGGAAAAAGTTGATTCCATATCTTATCTAAATGTGTTTCATGCAGTAGTTGATGCCGTTGCTCTGCCAATAATTCATTTCAGAAACATTATATCATTTCCAATTAAGAACTACATGTTGCAAAAGTGATTTGGCTCCCTACAACTCTGACTTCCATTAAATATTCAATTATTAAAACTGGGTTGAAGTTTAATTAAATAAACTTAATTAAAATTAGATTAACCCTTTCACAATGCATCCAAATTATAGTGAGTGAAGGACAAAAGAACCCTTATCGTCCTTAATCAAGGAGAACCTTGAATACTGCATTTAATGAGAGTGCATTATTTAAATTAGAAAGCACTCAGTTACAATGGAAGGATACTCGGACTATGAATGTATATACTCAGAATTTCAGAGTTTTGTGTGACATTATGATCACACATAGAAAATGCTGAAATGTTTAATATATTATCAAGTTATGCCAGTGCTGGCGATTTTAGTGGGTGTCCTAGAATTCATTATTGAACAAATTTTCATATTCCTTAATCCAGTATTTAATTCATTAATTTTACATTAAATAAACATTTATTCCAGGCTTCTGACTCCTGTTGAAGGCATCAGTACTGATTTTTAGTATTATCTTATTGAAATATTTATTTTCCTGTTTATTTATTGTAAATAAGTTTGCTGTTTCTGTATTATCTGGATAATGTTGTACTGCCAAAATACCATAAACCAAAAAGACATTTCATTGCTATTTCATTTTATGGTTATGCTCATAATCATGCACCACTTGGGAAGAATAGGTAACAAACACAGTTTATATAGCAACTAACTGACCAGTATGTAACCGAAGAGGAAAAAAAATAGACCAAGTAACCTGTATTTACATTTGTATCAGCCAACAATCTCTCTGTTATATTCATACTCTGAGTATTAGAAATAAAATTGTTATTTATAAACTTCAAGCAAGAATACTCAACACACATTAGACTTTGGGCTATTTTGTGGTAATTTCTGTATTAAGAAATAAATGCCAAAATTCTTCCAAATAGGCTAAAATAATTAAAAGATTCTCATATTGTATACATAGATAATAATATTTTCAAAAAACTTAACCATGTGTACTATTTAGATGATGGGTATAATGAAAGCCCTGGCTTCACTATCCTATTCATCAAGTAACATCAAGCCACTTGTATCTCCTAAATCTATTGAAATACAAGGGAAACATTCAAAATCGATGCCTGATACCAGTGCACTCCAGTCTAGGCAACATAGCAATACTCTGCCTCAAGAAAAAAATAATGTGATTGTAACTATTTCATACAAGAAGTGAAATGTATGGAAAATCGAAAGGTAAAGACACCTGTCTCTTAAGTATGGACTTACCACCTAGAAGCAAAAATATTGGGCCACTTATGTGTGCCTGTGAGACAGACAATTAAAATATGCAAAGTCTTAGGGTCTTTGCTTTATTGTAAATAAATGGTGACACTGAGGACCAGAGAGCATGGCCCACATGGCTAATGCCTTATTTCTGCCACTTCCTTATTCCATCCAACAAATATATAATGTGTTTTTCCACCAAAAGAACCTAATACCTTTTCACTGAATTTCCAACTGTGAGCCAACATTGTTTTGCGAGTTTAGGGTTCAGTAGTGAAAGAAACTGACACAGACTCATTCTCCCTGTAACTTTAACTTAGGGAGAAAAGCACACACAAAAATAAAGGACCAACATGGATTTACATACTATTTCACATATTGATGTACTCTTAAAAAAAAAAATAGGTTAAGAAGACTGTATAATTGGGTGGCACCTGTGGCTGAAAAGGGTAGGGCGCCAGCCCGATATGCCAGAGGTGGCAGGTTCAAACCCAGTCCCGGCCAAAAAAAATTAAAGAAGACTGTATCACAAAGAATATAGTATAGTTATTTAGTTAGGGTGATTTATAATTTAAGAACACATTATACAACCAGTATTTAAACAATTCCAACTGGATTCTGGAAATAGGATATTATTTTTCTCACAAGGGGAGAAATATATAATTAAGCTGCCTGGGTCCAGGGCAGAAGGTTACCAAACAAAAGCCACCTTTCTTTCCTTCCTTACTTGGTCACATTTCCCGATTTTGTAATGTAGTAAGTAAAATTTCCAAAGGCTAAAATCATGATTAACGTTAAGTGAATAGTTACAGCAATCTTATTTATTCTGCACAGTGATTCACATAGTTAAGTCTGTGACTTTTCTTTCAAGGAGGGGCATGGGGAAAGAGTATCTTGGTGAATAAAGGATTTGCTGTGAAATGGAATCAATGCAAGCCTGTTTTGTTGACAAACTCCTACCACATGTTTAAGGCTTTATTTCCCCTCAACTATAAATAAAACTATGAGTCAGAGTTCACCTGAATTTAAGGGAAAGAATTCAATCTGAAAGACAGAAAACAGAATAACTATATAGGAACAAAGTGCAAAGAGAGACAATCAGAGAAAGTAAGGAAGATTTTCTATGGAGTGTGATTAATGCAACCAATACAGGACAGCAGGTCCCGATGGCCTTCCTGTGGAAACCATTCCCCCTTTACATCAGGGAACACTCTGATGCTTTCCTCTGCATCCGTTCTTCTTGCATTAAAGTTCAGCCAGAAATAATATAGCAGTGTTTCAAGAGGGTTGGATTTGTCACAACCCAAAACCGTGCCATGACCCCATCAGACAGTCCATGCCCCGTGGCAAAATCCAAAGAAGTTGATAGTAAAGTTTTGTTGCAATGGATGATGAGGTGGCAACCTGTAACAAATTTGACCCAGAAGCAATTTCCCAAGAGATACTGACTGAAGTACCAACTGGCTTGAAAGTCCATGAAGCAGCTGATGAAGTGGAAGAAGCAAGTTAGGATGACATAAAAATTAGAGACTCCAAAAGATGACCTCAGGGATCTAAGTGGAGAGTGCCATTTGCTCATATTTTCATGGTGTGATATGTTCTTATCTTGATGGGTTTAAGTTCCTTGTAGATTCTAGTTTTAGTTCACTGTCAGATGGTCGATGAATATTTTCTCCCATTCTGTAAGTTATCTCTTTACTCCATTGATGACTTTCTTTTACGGAAGTCTTTTAGTTCAATCAAATTCTGTTTGTCTTTCTTTGTGTTGGTTATTTTTGCATTTGTGACCTTAGTCATAAATTCTTTGCCTCACCCAGTGTCCAGAGGACATTTCCCTAGTTTTTCTAGGACTTTCATGGTTTCAACGCTTAGATTTAAGACTTTATTCAGAAAGAAACCATAGCCCTTGGTGATTGGTAAATTGATAAAGCCAAAAAGGGCACCAATCATCCAGGTGGATTTGTTTGATCTTCAACTGATGTTTGGCCTTCAGCTTCTTACATGGGTGGAATAAAGAGTTAATTTTTATATATTGTAGGAGACCAGGATCCAGTTTCATTCTTCTGCATATGGCTATTCTGTTTTCCCAGTATCATGTATTGAATAGTACATCCTTTAGTTGATAAACTCAAGGATGTCCACATGTGGAAGTAAAACTCAACAGGAATCAAGTAGGTGGAAGAGGGGTTGAGAGGCTGAGTAAATGCATTCATTGTACCTCATTGGTACAATGCACATTTTCTGGGGAAAAGGCACACTTCCAACTTTAACTTAAAATGTATAAACTAAAGACATGTACTCAAGTAACATTCAGAAAATATAGTAAAATTCACATGAATCCCCCAAAAAGAGCATTAATGTCCATCATAATCTATGAAAAAAAGATCACAACTGAAAGATCACCTTACCGGACTTCAAGCTATACGGTTATAGTAAACAAAGGAGCATGGTAGTGCTGCAAACTAGATAGACCTATGGATCATCCCTATGAATCAGAACAGACAACACAGAGGTAAACCACCTTTATATTTCCATCTAATCCTTTACAAAACAGACAAAAACCTATTCTGTGGGAAAGAATCCCTGTTTGATTAATAGTGCTGGGAAAACTGTTTAGCCAGCGAAAAACTGAAACAGGATTAACACCTCTTAACCACTGAGAAAAATTAATATACAATGGATAAAAGATTTACTCCTAAGGCATGAAACTACAAGAACTCTAGGAGAAATTGTTGGAAAAACTCACAGATATTGGCCTAGGGAAAGAATTTATGAAGAAGACCCCAATGGCAATCCCAGCAACAACAAATAGGACTTGGTCAAATTAAAAACTTCTGCACAAGGAAACAATTATCAGAGTAAACAGATGACCTACAGAATGGGCAAAAATGTTTGCATACTACATATCCAACAAAGGGCTGATCGCAGAAATCTACAAAGAACTCAAGCAAATCAGTAAGAAAAATCATGTGAATTTTAGAATAATTTTTTCAATTCTCTGACAATGGCATTGATTTTTTCATACAAATTAGCCTTCAATAAATTGATGATTCAGTTTATTTCAGGGCAGGGGGCAGTTAACAAACAAATCATGAAATACAATATACTTTAATAGTGATTAGAAATAAGGAGATACGTATACAATAGTAATTTTTTTGCTAATGCAATTTATGACTTGGGGTGACATGAGTTATGTAACTTACCAAGTAAAAGACAAATAGTAATCTCATAAGCCTCATGTGGGCCCATTTTTCAGTGTGAACGGCAGTAATTTGAGTGGTTTTCTTAAATACCAATTTCCAAACCCCACAAGCAAAGATTGAGGAGAACTGTGGAGAAGATCCAGCGACCTACATTTTTACAAATCATTCACATTATTCAAATGCAGATGATTTCTATGGAAAGGCTGAGAAAAACTCTGTTCTAAACCTTCTAATGAAATTATATATATTTTTAGAAAAACAAGTGAAACAATGAATTGAAACAATTAAAACAAAGAAAGGAAAGCCCCAGAGAGGAACACTGATAGGCCAGTTCAACCATTAAAAAGAGACTGGGTGGTCAGTCTTCTTGGGTATTCAATCCGCCTGACACATATTCCTCTTGTTGTAGGGAATGTGGCCTCTTTTCAGAAACTGAAGCTACTGAATATTCAAATAATACGAGTTGCATTAGTTTGATTACATGCTCACCAGGCATCCTTCAGATCATTTGCCCTCACATGCCACCGCCTACAGGGAGAGATCAGGCACAAATCCAACAACTGTATTTCACACAGGAAATTAAATTATAACATTGGTTTATAAATCTATTTTTATGAGGTTTGGTAGTATGGGAAAAAATGCTTTGAATCCTGTTACTTCGGAGATACTGCAAGTTTGTAATTTCTGAATCTGTAAGGTCAAATCTTGAACTTTGCTGAATTCAACGAATTGAATGATATCTTTTGAGGCTTCTTGTTACTAAACCATTTGGGCTGAACAAATGACATCCATACTGCCCTGTTTAATCTTGTCTTTTCTACATATCTTAGAGCATGTAAAAAGACGCTTATCAGGAAAAAATAACAAAGGTTAGATAAGAGTGGCATAGGCACGTTTTCGAAAACATATTGATTTTTTTTTTAATATGGGGAAGTGTGGCAAATTGGCATGTAACTAAAAAAATACAATATGAGCAAAGTTAAGCAAGGCGGAAAAACAAAGTATATTTATTTGGAAGATTGGGTTCAGTGAAGGAGAATGGAGAAGAAAAGAGAAAATTGAATTTTCAGACTGTGCTTAGTTTCTGGTGTCCCCCAAGCGCTACTACAAGAAACTTAATGTTATACTTTATAGATATATTATAGTACTGTCAAATTACTAGTGTGGAGATGATCAAATTAGTCTAAAAAATGTTTTGGAAAAAAGTTAACATGGAATTATTTATAAATTATAAAGGGAGGGATTACAAAATAAGAAAACAAGTGACTCTATGCATACTTAAAATTTGCATTTTTGCAAATTTGCATATTTGCAGTTGTGTTCCATTTATGTATTCATTATGTATTTATGTCATGTTATCACAGAAATGGCGTCCAAATGAATAAATCGTTTTGAACTCTCTCTATTCTGTTAGATTCTATAGACTGGATGTGAATTAATGACACATGTTGGCTCATACTCTATGCTGTGACTGCTTCCCCTCAACCTATGGATCAATCTTTCTTCATCTCCCTGTTAACCTCCTCAAGGATTTGTTAAGGGTGATGATTAAATTGTTTATTATATTCATCTATCTTCTTCAATGAATATATCCATTTCAATTATTGTTTTTGTCTATTAACTGCTTAAAATAACCCTTCGATTATAATTATAAATAGCCTTTTCCCTCACAGGTATCTAGTACACCTTGATAACTGAAAAATTCATTTATAACTTACTAAAATGTATTTCCTATGGCACAGAGTCCTCGTCACTTGTCCTTTAGTAATTTGATACCTTCTTTTGGTGATCTCAAGCAGGTTTTGCTTTTTATTGGAATTAGAGTAGAATTTATATCCTCATGAAGGTATCTGAGTCCAAAGGAGAAAGAAATAATCTTGCATTAACCAGTTTTTCTATTAACAAGTAAGAGGAATGATGTTATGCTCTTTATTCTTCCTCCTAAATGACTTTGAAAATTAAACTCATAAATAATGTGAGGGGGGAAAATGATTGCTCTTTTTTACAAAATCCCAAAACAATTGATGTGGAATATTTGATTGAACTTTCTGCTCCTGTAATGGAGAGATTAATAAAATCATTCCTCATTACTAAGACATGTCAATCCTTTAATACATTTAACTTTCCCGTTATGTGCCTCTCTCTTTGACTCAACTGACCTTGTAGCAAATGCCCTCTGTCTTTTCTTGCATACCAATTATGAATTTAATAATGGTACTGCAATCATTGCTTATTTTAAATTATAAAAATAACTATTCTTTTATAATAGCATAGAGATTCTGAGATAAATACCATCTATAAACTTCTCTGTAAAGGTTTAGATATAATTATATTTTCCTAACAAGTATATGACTTGCTTTCTAACTGAAATTAAATTTGCAATAATGTGTACTTGTGAAGCATGCACTGCCACAAAGACATCTCTAGTCGATAGTGGGGTATTCCTCTTTTAGAGAAAAGGGACAATAAACTAAAATCACTATCATTGACTTTCTATAGTTTTTTTTTAATGTTTCTTAAATTTTTTTCCTAATATCACAAAAGACTAGCATTACAATTATCTCAATGAACATTTATATTTGATTTTTTTTTAAAGCCATTGACTCTTGTTATTTTTAAATTTGAAGGATTAGAAACTTGGCCCATTCTATTGTTACACAATTAGGTGAACATTTGCATATCTAAGTGTGTGAACTATGCACACACATATTATACAGTCTACATATTTTTCCTTCAAACAGTCATTACTTTTTCAAAGGTAGTATAGATCTAATGAGTCTTATTCTCCCAACTCTTTAGTTACCAAGGCTTTGAGTATGTTCTGCATGTTCTACCTTGGGGACCTAGAAAAAGAAGAACTGAAGCTCAAAGTGAATTTGTCATGCTTCTGATTGGATGCCTTATGACATTCCTTATTCAATCTAATTTTATCTCATAGTTATTCCTTTTGTATAATATATAATTTTCCAGGACACTATGAAAGGAGTTCTCTAATCCATCCATTGGAGATTACAGCACAACTTACATGGCCTCAGAGTAATGTCTCTCCACCGAACACACTTCACGTGCTCTGACATGTAGAAAAATTAAAAAAATAATAATTCTGTAAATGTACTGGTTAAGTGTTAAATTACTTTCAAGATATCAGAATTTGGACATACTGAAAAATAGGGTTGACTTAAGAAAATACAACTTTGAAAGTTATTACATATATCGTTTCATTTAAAAAATTATATAAATTATTACATACATGTGTATACATGATGTTTACTTTAATAGGCTCCCATACTCACAATTTCTAACTAAATATTTCCTATGTGACTCTAAGAATGGGGTTCGTGGGTAACTATCAGGTTTGCTCCTATCATAGTAAACCCTACCTTTACTTACAAAAGAGAAACGAAAATAAGGTTCTGGAAATATTTTGAAAATCATCTTATTCCTGACCATTTTCTTTGGAAAAGAAATTGTGTTACAAATATTTCCTCTACTCAAAAATATCTCCAGGGAAGAGGTTTTCTGTCAATAACCTATTTTTGACAAAAAGTTCTCTATTTCCATTAGATGCTTTAAAAATCTAGGTATTCTAATTTACTTTTTTTTTTTTTACACTGAGACCTCTCCTTTATTTTTTTTTTTATTGTTTCCCATATTTTTTTAAATTAAATCATAGCAGTGTACATTAATACTATCATGGAGTACAGTGTATTGTTTCTGTATACAATTTGAAGTACTTTCATCTGACTGGTTAAGATAGCCTTTGTGTCTTTTTCTTAGTTATTGTGTTAAGACATTTATATTCTACATTTAGAGAGATTCACATGTACCCTTATAGGATG
>CAUYQV010086356.1:0-38106 GCA_963574575.1 Galagoides demidoff | reverse complement strand
AAGGAGAGTTGACAGAGCTAGGCCAGAAGTTTGTCAAGCTGATGCATCATAATGAGCAGGTATTTGGCCCATACTATGTTGAGATCCTGAAAAATATCGATACTCTAGCTCAAGCACAAGAAACAGAAGTGGAACCTGTCTGATGGTGCTGGAATCCAGCCATGGCAACAGAGACCCAGGAGAGAGGGCTCATCATGTTCCTGGGGTGATATCACCTGTGGCCAGCAGAGAAACCAACTATCTTCCTCACTACAGCCAGGATACAAGGCTGCAGGGGTCAAGCATGTAAACACCAGCTACCCCAACCCCCTTCATTAATAAACTTCTGAGCTGCAAGAAAAAAAAAAAAAGTGGGGCAAAACACATGAACAGACATTTTTCAAATGAAGATAGACTAATGGCCAACAAACACATGGAAAAAAAACGCATCTCTCACATCAAGGAAATGCAAATCAAAACCACAATGAGATATTGCCAAAGTATACCATGAATGGCTTTTATGAAAAAGTCCCAAAACAGTAGATGCTGGTATGGATCAGGAGAGAAAGGAACTCTTATACACTGTTGGTGGGACTGCAAACTAATACAACCTTTATGGAAAACAGTATGGGGATACCTCAAAGAACTGTAAGTAGTCCTACCATTTGACCAAGCAATCCCACTACTAGGTATTTACCCAAAGGAAAAGAAGACATTTTATAAAAAAGACACTTCACTTGAATGTTTAGAGCAGCACAGTTGCAAAAAAGTAGAAACAACCCAAGTGCCCACCACTACATGAATGGATTAATAAAATGTATGGAGTACTACTCAGCCCCCCCACTTCCCAAATGGTAATCTAGTATCTTTTGTAATAACCTGGATAGAACTGGAGACCATTTTTCTAAGTAAAGTATTACAGGAATGTAAACCAAAAAAAAAAATCACATGTACTCAGTACTAAATTGGAACTATTCGACTAACACAATGTGCACATATGGAAGTAATACTTAACGAAAAGCAGGTGGGGGGGGGAAGTGGATGGGTAAATTCACACCTAACGGGTACAATGCACACTATCTGGGTGAAGTACACACGTAGAACTTTGACTTGATCTGTACAGAAGCAAGTTATGTACCTAAAATGTGTGGACCCTCATAATATTCTGAAACTTAAAACAATGAAAAAGGAAAAGCCAGAAAGAAAACATTTGAAGCCAAACAAACAAACAAAACAGAAGGCAGCAAGTCATGGTGAGGATGTGGAGAAATTCAAACCCCTGTGCATTACTGGTGGAAATGGAAAGTGGTGCAGCCCCTGTAGAAAATAGGATGGTTCCTGAAAATTAAATATAGATTACCATGTGATCAGCAATTACACTTACACTCTAGGTATATACAAAAAAGAAAGCAGAGACTTGAATAAATATATACCCATGTTCATAACACCTGTATTCACAATAGCTAAAATGTGGAAGCAATGCCTATTAATGAATGGATGGATAAATAAAATGTGTTATGTATACATACAATGTATATTATTGAGCCTTAAAAAGAATGAAATACTGTTGAATGCTACATGGACAAAACTTGAAGACATTATGCTAAGTGAAATAAGTCAGAAGCAAAAGGACAAATAATGTATAATTTCACTTATATAAGATAACTGGAATAGTCAAATTCACAGAGACAGAAAGTGGAGTTAGGGTTATCAGGAGCCAGGAGAAGAAGGGAGGAATGGAAGTTACTGTGTTATAGGTGCAGAGCTTCAGTTTGGAATGACAAAAACATTGTACAGATGAGTAGTGATGATGGTTGCAAAACAGTGTGAATTTGCTTAATACCATTAGACTATACGTTTAAAAATGGTTAAAATGGTAAATCTTATGTATATTTCGCCACAAGAAAAAAATGGCCCAAGTGATTGTGATGTAATTGGTCCTCAATTCCACTTTGAAAAACACCGGACACTATTATAGATGTTAAACTTCCAAATGAAGTATGAAGAGCACCAAGAAAATGTAATCATTTCAGCAAACAATAACTACAGAGTGTGTTGGAGCAGGTGGAGAAATCAGAGAAAATATGACAAATACTAAACAGGCAGTTTCAGAAATAAATCTAAACATAAATATAAATATACTAAAACTCTCACCTTTAAAAAAAAATTCAGATTAATGTGAAGGTACAAATGTTTAGGTTGCATTGTTTTCATTTGTAAGGTAAAGTTCAAGTTGTAGTTGAGCCCTTTACCCAGGCAGCTTACTGAACACCCTCACATTGTGCACATTAGGTGAGATCCCACCAATCACCCTCTCTACCCTCCCCCATTCTCTTCTCCCTCTTCTCCCCTCCCCATTGGTAGGCTATACTTGTGTAGAACTCTCTTTAAAAAGAAGGGAACAAAAAGGAAAAGTTAGGTACAGATTTGTTCTTATATATATATATATGACGTAGGCAGTCGAAAATAATATAAAAAATCTAATCAGGGAGATGGTAACTAAGAATGAGTGGCAATATTAACATAAAAGAAAATATTAATAAAATTTAAGACAAAAGGCATTAAGTGAAACGAAGGGTACAGTCTATCAGGAAGGTGTAACAGTCACTACATAACAAAACCAAAACTCTTACAGTGTTATGAGAAATGGACAATTCACAATTATGATTGGAAACTTCATATTCCTCCATCAAAAATTAATAGATACACAGGCGTGGTGGTGCGTGCCTGTAGTCCCAGCTACTCGGGAGGCTGAGACAGGAGGATCACTTGAGTCTAGGAATTCTGGGCTATAGTGTGCTATGCCAATTGGGTGTCCACACTAAGTTTGTCATCAATATAGCAACTTTCTGAGAGTGGGGGGACACCAGGTTGCCTAAGGAGGGGTGAACCAGCCCAGGTCAGAAACGGAGTAGGTCAAAGCTGTGGTAGTGGGATCGCATCTGTGAATAGCCACTGCACTCCCTCTGGGCAATATAGTGAGACCCTGTCTCTAAAAATAAAAAATAACAAGAAAATATTAATAGATAAACCAGGCAAAATAACACAGAATGTAAATTATTTGAATAAGCATTTGTTTACTCATATTTAGTAAGTTTTTACGCAGGCTTATCTTGTCTTATTGCACTTCACAGACTCTGTGTTTTGCTGATACTGCACTTTTTACAAATTTAAGGTTTGTGGCAACCCTGAGTCAAGCAAGTCTATCAGCCCCATTTTTCCAGCAGCATATTCTCACTTCATGTCTATGTGTCACATTTTGATAATTTTCACAATATTATAAGCTTAATAAATATCATTTATGGTCTGATTAATCCACTGACTAGCCATTTACCCATCTCTTTCCCTTTCCTCAGACCACCCTATTTCCTAAAACACAGCAATATTGAAATTAGGCCAGTTATCTATTTTGCTGTATATAATGTGCTCCTATGTATAAGCACACCTGATTTTTTTGCCCAAACTTTTAGGAAAAAAATATTTTAATTTTTTGAAGGATGGAAGCAGCCGTGCAGTAGGGCCACCTTCTTTTGTGAGAGGCATGAAGTGTGGAGCCGACTGCTAATAGAGCATCCATTCTGTAGCCCATGGGTCCAGGAGTACTTCTGACTTTCTTACTTAAGAAGCACATTTTGTAAGCCTATAGCACAATCACAGTACAATGAAACTAGAAATCAGCAACAGAAGAAAAATTGAAAAATTCACAAATGTGAAAATTAACACACTCTTGAACAGTTAAAGGATCAAAGAAGAATTTACAAAGGGAGTTGAAAATATCTTGAGACAAATTAAAATACAACATACCAAAACTTACAGGATACAGTAAAAGTAGGGCAGAGAGGGAAATTTATAGCTGTAAATGCTTCCATTAAAAAAGAAGAAAGGTGTCAAATCAACTGTCTAACCTTCCACTTTATGGAATTAGAGAAAGAATAAATCCAAAGCTAGCTAAAGGAAGGAAATAACAAATATTAGAATGGAGATAAGTAAAACAGAGAACAGAAAAACAACAGAAGAAATCAGTGACACCAAGAGTTGCTTCTTTACAAAGATCAAGAAAATTGACAAACCTTCGGCTAGGCTGACTAAGAGAAAAGAGAGAAGATTCAAATAAGTGAAGTTAGAAATGAAAGAGGGGACATTATTAACCAATTTTACAAAAATAAAAAGGATTATAACAGAGTACTGTGAATAATTATATACCAACAAATTGAATAGCCTAGGTACAATGGTATAATTCCCAAAAACATGCAACCTACCATGACTGAATCATGAAGATACAGAAAACCTAAATTTATCTATAGTTATGTAAGGAGATTGAATCAGTAATCAAAACCTCCCAGGTCAGGACCAGGTGGCTTCACTGGTAAATTGTACCAAACATTCAAAGAATTAACACCAATCCTTCTCAAACTCTTCCAAAAAATTGAAGAGGAGGAAACACTTCTTAATTAATTCTATGAGTCCAGCATTATTCCAGTACCAAAATCAGACAAAGACTCTATAAGAGAACTACCAACCAATGTCTCTGTGAATATTATTAACACAAAAGTAATCAATAAAATGTTAGCAAACAGAATGCAGCAGCATATTGAAAGATACATCAAGTAGGATTTATTCTTGGAATACAAGGGTAGTTCAGCAATCTATAAAAATTAATCAGTGTGATATGTATCACATTAACTAATGAAGGAATAAAACACATAATCATCTCAGTTGATGCAGAAAAGGCATTTGACAAAATTCCACCCTCTTATGATAAAAACACTGGACAAGTTAAAAATAAAAGGGAACTTCCTCAATATAAAGGCCATGTATGAAAAACCCACAGCTACCGTCATACTCAATGGTCAGAGACTGAATGTTTTTCCTCAAATATCAGCAACAAGGAATGATGCCAGTTTTTGCCAGAAAGGGACAAAGATTGCATGATTTCACTAACACATCGTGCCCAGAGTCATCAAATTCAAAGACACAGAAAGTAGGATGGTGGTCACCAGTAGCTGGGGACCTGGGAATGGAGAGTTACTGTTTAATGGGCACAGTACAATTCAGTACAGAAAGATGAAAAAGTTGTGTAAATGTATAGTTATAATGGTTGCCTAAGAGTGTGAATGTACTCAGTGCTGCTGAACTGTACACTTAAAAATGGTTAAAGTCATTAAATTTCAAGAGAGAAAAACTGGTTAGTGAGAAATAAATTACAATGAAATCTCTGTGAAGGAGCAGGAACACGAATTGTAACAACATATGCAGTGACCTTACAGAGTTCAAAATAAATTTCCCCCAAGTTGTAATATTTTGCAGCATGTGTTCCTCTCAGCAGCTATTACAGGCATTTGGTGCTCATTCAGAGCATCCAATAAAGCCTCCACATGGGAGAGGCTGCAGGGAGCAGACCCCTAGTTAAACCATTGTGATGAGTCTGGGTAGAGCTGTAGTTTGCACGCTCGTCCTCATCAGAACACTCCAGGTACTAGTCTGCTGAGTCATTCAGTCAGGCCCACTGAACTGAAATCTCTGTGGATGACTGTAAATCCACACTTCCATACACTTCCCAGTTGATTGCTTTTCCCCAAGGTTTTTTTTTTTTTTTAACTGTTTTATTAATATATAATTGACATACAACAAACGGATATATTTAAAGTTCACAACTGATAAGTTTTGGCATATATATGCACCTGTGAAACCATTGCCACAATTTAGATAATGAACATATCCATGACCCCCAGATTTTCCTTCTGCCTTTTGTAATCCATTCCTGCTTCCCCATCCCCCATACCTAAGCAACCACTGATCTGCTTTCTGTCACTCTGGATTAGTTTGCATTTGGGTAGTTTTACCTAAATGAAATTATTTGGAAATAATCTATTCATAAATTTAAGACTGCCATAAAAAAAAAAAAACCCTAAATTTAAGGAAAGCTTTTAGGCAAAGGAAGTGATGTTTGTAACAGAAATGAAATTTATATACAGTAGGACCTCCATAGTTGACCACCTCCCTGTGTTGGCCACCTCCTCTACTTGACCTAATTGTCATAGACTAGACATGGACCACATGTACGTATCAGTACAGTAGGCCTAGTTCTTATGTCGACCACCTCTGTATGTTGACCGGTTTGTTGCAGTCTCTTGTGTGGTCGTACAGAGGTTTTTTTCCTATAATACTTTTCTTCTCAATAACAAGTCTTATATAAATTTATACTTTTACATTTTGACTAAATAATATAGCATATCTAAGCATAAAATGTTTCTTTGAAAATTAAAATTTTTGTAATGTCTGTTGTTTCAAACAAAAGCTACTTCTTGAACCCAGCATTGTTTCGCTTGATTTTTGTTTGTTTTTGCTTTAATCTTTGTACAGAGCATACAGGATTGGACAATGCCGAGATGTCAAAGTCCTGCGGCTCGTGTCCTTGGGAACCGTGGAGGAAATCATGTATTTACGGCAGGTGTACAAGCAGGTACACATTCTCGCAGTTTTCTAATTAAGAAAACATTTGTCTCTTTCAAAAATTAGGAACAAAATTGTATAAAAATAAAAGTTTTTCATTTTCTCTTAAATAATTGAATTGAATATTATGAAAAATGCTTTTGAATACATTTTTGTGAAACACATTAGTGCTTAGATGCATTGAATTTTTGAGCTGAAAGTTTCTTAGAGCAGCACTTCTTATCCTTTCATGTGTATATGCATCACCTAGGGATCTTGTTAAAATACAGCTTCTGATTTAGTAGATCTGGTCAGAACCCAAGATTCAGCATTTTTAACTGGCTTCCAGGAATGCCAGTACTCCTAGTCTGAAGGCCACAATTCAATTAGCAAGGTCGCAGCTCCCCAAACTGTGGGCCACAACATGACTGTGTGCCACAGATGGGTTACAGACACCCCCGAGACATTGATCCCACAACTCTCTGGACAGCAAGCATGCGTAAGGCGGCTTCCAGCCTCAACTAACTGCCTCTGTTTACTCCAGGTGGCTGTTCTCAGGTGACCATGAAATGAAGAAGGTTGGGAAGCACTACCACAGAGATACTGTACATAGAAAACTGGGACCTCATGCCCCAGTAAATGAAATTATAGGAAGAGAACTCAAGTGTGCTTTTAGTATTTTATCTAAAATTGGTTGCATTAACTCTTCGCTATGCTTGCGATATCAATTATCACTCCATTTGTGCCTCTAAATAAACAGCATTTATTTAGCCTATACTAAAGCCGTTCACACTTGAGAAGATCTGGAATAAGGTTCAAGTTTAGCTGTAAATGTTAAATTTGAATTGCTCCCTATATTCAGTTGGCATCTATTTAAGAGCAAACATATGCCGCATGTGGTGGAAGTTAACCTAAGAATGATCCAATCTTAAATTTATGCTATTTTCTTCATTCTAAATATAGAATTATGCACAGCAATTTTTTTTTTTCCTGAAAGCATTTAACTCAAAGAGAAACTGTACATCCCCCCACTTTGGTATAGCACAACTACTCCAAAATTATTTTATTCTTGTTTATTTAATCAACTTGGAAAAAGGATATTATTTTTTATCTTAGGAGCTGTTCTTTAGAACACTTTCTAAGACGTGTCATGGTAACTCAATTTTTTAAATCTATTATATACATTTCCTTTTTTACCTGTTTATGACTTATTTAATGAAATAATACATATTATATAATAACATATAATTAGAAGGCTTTAAAAAATGAGGAAATTTAAGAACTTTGTAAAACACAAAGATGGCAATCATGTAAGGAAAAGACATTAAATATGGTTTAAAGATAGTTTAGAATTCAAACCAAGGTTGCATATGGAGCACATATTATAGGCTCTCAAATGTTCCTCAGACACTTAGGGGAAAAGCCATACATAATTTTTTTAAAAAAAAACTATTCGAATGTTGGAAAACAATAAAAGTTCTTTTGGTATCCCAGAAACTGTAAGGATCCTAAAAGGCAAAAGGCAGTTAGGATCAGATTGAAGGAAGAAACCAAGCTGAACTCAGTCAGAAGAAGGCTCCTGAAAAAGGTCAGTAGGTGTTAAGAAAAGAAGGGAGCATGGGGGTAACTGTGGTTACCTCTTTGGAGCATCATTTATGTAACAAGGAAGTTTAACTCTTATAATCTTATCCCAGTTATAGCATATTACAGCCAACAGAGGTGTCTATTCCCAAGTGGGAACAATAAGTAGAAATAACAGAAGCAGAGAAGCAAGATAGAGCTCTAAACTTTTGCCACTATCTGGAAGAAAGTCCCTCCCATTGCCTGGAAAGCTAAATACTTGCATCCCACCTTCATTCCATATAAGCACTGAAGTAGGCTGAGATATGCATGTAAATTGTAAAGTATTTAAAGACAGATAATAGACAACCAAAAATAATTGCTCGACATTTAGGATAATAAACCCTATGAAAAAGGCATTATAGTGGGCTGAATAATGGCCCTAAGATAGCAGGTCCTAATCCCTGGAACCTATAAATGGTACTTTATATAGAAAAATGATCCTTGGAGATATGATTAGCTTAAGGATTTTGAGAAGCAGAGATTATCCTTAATTATCCACAAGTGTCCTTATAAGAAAGAGCCAGTGGAAACTTTGACACACATAGAAAAAGGCATTGTGATCATAGAGGGAATGGGGAGAGTGATGTGGCCACTGCCAGGGCATGCTGCCAGCTGCCAGAAGCAGGACCAGGCAGGGGAAGGATTCTCCCCTATGCCCTCCAGAGGAAGCAGTCCGGCTGTACCTTGATTTCATTTCATTTCAGTGAGAGAATACATTTCTGTTGCTTTATGCCATTAAATTTATGATAATTTGTTACAGAAGCCCTGGGAAACTAATATAGGCACCCCTCCCCCCCCAAAAAAGATTGAATGTAGAAAAAAACAGAAGAGCATAAGAAATTTTTAAAGAAGTATAAATAATATCATCAAAGGATAAATCAAGTTGTAAGATTCCCAAAATAAAAATAGACTACTAAGAAAATAATCATTTAGAGATGTAGAAAATGAAAAACTCCAGCCATAGATTAAGTAGCAAAGAGCAAAGTGTTTGTCTGAAAACAAAAGCAAAGCAATTCTTTTAGATTATAGAGCAAACAGACAGAACATATGTAAGGAAAATGAGGAGACATGGATGCTAGATCTAAAAGTTCCAATATCAGTCTTACAGTTGAAAAGAGGACTAGAAGGAAGAGAAGGGAAAAAAAACTCCAAATAAGGGAAGAAAATGCCTACGTGGTAGCTTATGCCTGTAATCTCAGTGATTTGCAAGGCTGAGACAGGAGGATTGCTTGAGCCCAGGAGTTTGAGGCTGCATTACACTGTACTCCAGCCCGGGTAACAGAGCTAGATCCTATCTTAAAAGATACATTGAAGTGCTATGCTAAGCCCTGGTGCCAGTGAATGTGATCTTCTTTCTAAGTATAGTCTTTACAGATAAGGTAAAGAAGAGGTCGTACTGGATTAGAGTGGACTGTAATCCAATGACTGATGTCCTTATAAGAGGGAAATTTGTATGCAGACAGACACAGGGGAGAATGCCATGTGAGGCAGAGGTTGGAGAGATACAGCTGCAAGCTGAAGAATGCCATGGATTGCCAGCAACCATGCATTCCTTTAATAAAATATCCAGCAAATGGACAGTGCATATTAATGTTGATTCAGAAATGGTGTATTAACTTAAGGGTTGCATGCCAGTGGTCTCTGTATGTTCAAAATTGTTTCAAAGACAGGTGTTTCTAAAATATCCATAGGGTTTTTGTTATTAGTTAACAGTGTTAATCATGCCATAATTAGTTTGCCACCAAGGTGGTTATCATCAATTACTTTAGATTATAATTTAAGTTTAGTGATACAGAGATTATTCCTGCCAGTTTTAATAATTTCTATGGTAATAAGTGTTTTAAAAGGATAAAAGCATATTCATACATATGCTTTTATTACTGTACATTTATGTCAGGTAGCTATTCCATAGAGACAACTCAGTTGTCAGAAAACAGATAAAATAGGAAATGTAAGATCTCTGCTTCAATAAGACTGGTCAGATTATTAGTATTTCACCATAATGGCAACATCTGCCAGGGAAATTAAAACAAAATTTCCTCCCTAAGGAGATTCTGCCTGCTCTAGCTAAAGCTGTGTATATACAAGGAATGCCAGGAAATTCTGACATATTGTTGGAGCAAACATTTCAAAAATATCTTGTGTGTTTTCTGTTTTAGCAACTTCATTGTGTGGTAGTTGGAAGTGAAAATGCCAAACGCTATTTTGAAGCCGTTCAAGGATCAAAAGAGCATCGAGGAGAGCTTTTTGGGATCCATAACCTCTTCAGACTAAGACCCCAAGGGTCTTGTCTTACAAGGGACATCCTAGAGGTGTGACATTGTCCTTCAACTGTTTTGATAATTTTTTGAATTTGATTATACTCCCTCAGGAAATGTGAAATGTAATTGCTGTTGCCTTTTCAGAGAAATGTTTTATTTTATTTACCAAAAATGCTTACATTTAGAATTTCTCCTTTCAGAGAAATAGGAAATGATTTATCGTATCTAAGATTCTTCCATTTATGCTTATAAATAATGCACAAGCAACAATACATATATTAGATAGTGTGAACTCTGAGGCCATTTCACACTGACAAAGATAAGTTTATTATTTTGAAACAGCTGTTAAAGTCAAGAACTAAGAAAGGATTTTTTTTCTAAATAAATAAAACTATAAAATATGTTTTTATTAAAAGTCATCAAATGCTCCCTGAAATACGCTCTCATGTCTAATAGAGATTTTTATTTTCTGTTCTCAATAAAAATTCCACACCAATATTTTAGACTCTCCTCATTGTGTTTATCCTCAGATGTTTCTTATTCTTCAAACTAAATATTTATTGCCTTAAAAAATCCTTAAGTTCTTTAATATAACAGAATACTAAGGGTATTAACCTATTTTCTATTGATATTAATAAGAGTATCATAAAATCCTGGAATGTCATCTTTTCCACCTCCTCATGGCATAGGTAAGGAAACTATGTCTTGGGGAGTTTCAAGATATTTCCCTTGACTTCTAGAACTTTCTAGTAAATCCTTAATGTACTTCATTTTTTCATTAAGTACAATCAAGACTGTTCAAGGAGCTTTAAGGTCATGATGGGAAGTAGAAGAGAACATTTACATAATAAACATGTCAATCAATGGTTGTCTGTAATCATAGCTAAGTAAGTTCGGAAGAAGTTTAAAATGACCAGTGGTGGATGGGGAAGAGGAAGATATCCTATAAAGTCTGATGTGCACTGCTGAGTTTTTCTTTTATAGTAACTATATTTGATTTTGAATTAAGTGACCTATTTAAAATTCTCCTTTTTCTTCCCCCTCCCCCCCTTCCTTTCCAATATGCTGTTTCTTTCATGGACTTGTTCCTTCTCATTTCTCCTCTCTTACCAAAACTTTGTCCCCCGCCCAGATGCCACCTCCATCTCAGAGTACTGCCTGGCATTTCTGCTTTAAAATTATTATCTATAAAAATGTAAACATTAGTTATCCTGTTTTTGGACATGTATGATGTAGTTTAGTTCTCTGTTTTATCTGAATAACTACCTATTTCTTTGTTAATCAAGTTGTTATGTACATATCAGAGTGACAAGTTACTGAGTCTTTTTGTTTACTAGCGGTCCTAAGTGTAACTTGGTTGTCTTCAGGAGTATTTACTGATGACAGGACTATCCTTACATTCTGTATGTAGTAAAATATGTGTAACATCTTTTTAGGTATGTAATTGGTACTCAATTGTTAAATTAAATTTTGAATTAAAATTGCTCATTTGTCACCAAACAGAACTTAAAATTATTCAGGCCTCATTAGATTCCTGCCAAAAGATGTTTTAAAATGTCATTGCATGCTCTGTATAGTAGAAGCATCTGTCACAAAATAAAAGAAGTTTTCACTTCATGTGATTCATTTTTAATTTTTAAAAAGATTATAGAAAATCCCTTTTAAAGTATTTTAAAATGTAAAAATTTGAATATGTAACAATCTCATGACTCCTGGGAAATTTAGTTTTATTTGGCATTGACTTTCTTATCTATATTATGGTTTCCCTTTAAAGATAAATACTGAGAGTACATTTCAATATCTATCTTATAAATATCAATATTTATTAAGCATATGCCAAATGCAAGGACTATTCATAGAGCTGGACTATGGAGAGGCATGGAGAATAAAGGCATGGCAGTTGTAAAAGTCTTTATAATTCTCTATAGATTTTTAGGGGAGATTTTCATTTGTTGCCCTGGATACCAGGTGGTTGGAAACATGCCATGCCATTGGTATGTCTGTGCATTTGTAAGTTGGGTATTTATAACTCCGATGATGACAATATTATTTTCTCTCGTTCCATCAACAAATATAGCCTTCAAAAGAGAAAGAACTGATTGCCTTTTAAAGAATTTAATATTCTAGAATCTAAGCCATTAGATACCTCTGCTAAATGATACACCAAAAGCTTCAAAGTGCATTTACTTTCCTAAAAGATGTAGCAAGCCTGTTATATAATTGAGGTATGGTTTTTAGTTTCATATTAGGATGGGCCTTTACATTTTGATGTCTACTATGCCTAAAGTAGAAAAAAAAGGTAATGAATATGAATAATTAATACACTAGCAATGTAGGCTAGAATGGCTTCCCCATATTCAATATTGTGGTGTTTGAAATGTTACTAATATGTTCTTACTAAATTACGATAGGAATGGTTGTTATGTATATCGTGCTAGGGAATATATAACATTTTTCATTCCACTAGTGTCTTTTATGGAGTTGGCTGGAAAATATTATCAGTGTTCTGTGTCTGAAAAAGTAGACTTAAAGACAAGAATTAAGAATATTTTCAAACATTATATATATATGAGTGCCTTAATTAGCAAACTGAAAAATAGCATGAAGAATGCTAAGGCAGGCTGCGCTCAGTATTTCCTAACTAACTACAGGATTTAGCATGCCACTGCTGCTGTTTACCTGGTTATTTTTGCCCCAGTTGGCACAGTTATTTGCATTGTTTCTTGCTAATGTTGCAGAGAGAAGGCCAGGTGGAAGCAGGGATCATGACAGCCACAACATGGTTGAAAGTGGGACCTCCGCCACCCAAAGTAGAAACTGTAAGTACCATTTGAGTTTGTAGCCCTCAGCACCTAGAAAACAACCTGGGAAAATTTTAACTTCCTTTTCCTTTTGCCTTCACTTTTCAACATGGAAGGGAAAATTTTTTAATAGTCAAAGGACACAAAGTCAGAAGACTCTGTGAGTAAAATTAATTTAGGCCAATTGAATATTCATATGGGAATAAAGTCAGAAGCAGTTATCAGGCATTTGCATCTAAACTGGAATTTTAACTATACCAAAATGTAACTCTAGAATTAAATGTACCACTAACCCAACCCAAATAAGCAATTTTTTTACTAAATTGAAAATTAAATGGAAAAATCTCCATCATTGTGTGTTTAAAATTATTAAGCCCCAAATTGAAATCATTCGTTTAACTCAAAGAAGATGCTTTATTTGATTTGAGTCATTGATTTTGTGATCTTTTTAGTAGTTTTTCATCTCACATATCACAAAATCTATGTTGTCATAATCAGGCAATTTTAAAGGCAAAAAATATGTGTGGAAGGTTTTTTGTTGTTGGTTTTTTTTTCTTGTTTGCTTTTAGAGACTTAACTATAAATGAATACCAGCCTCATGCCTTTGGATTTGGGGTGAACATTTCTTCTCTGTAAATTTAGAAAAAATATGATATATGACAACAATATCAAATGTTGTCAGAAATATTACTGAATAATACTTTCGTAAAATCTTTTAAAGCCTCAGTTTTAGGAAACTGAAGGATATATTATACATGTGTTTACCCTGGTTAATGTTAAATATTGAATTTAAATTTTTAGCAAATTTTACTTCAAAAATGTTTTTCTCTAGTGATCAAGACTCTGTTGGACTTATTTTAAATCAATTAAAACAATTTTCCTGCTGTGAATTCTTTACCTTGTTAACTCATGTTAATTTGTTTTGTTCTTAAAGCATGACTGGAAATACCTGCTAGACTATAGTAATCCTCAGTAAGGCTTCAGCAATAAGTTGTGTCCTTTTTCACTTTTGAAGCCAGAGTTGTGAGTCCTTGTGTCTTAAAAGTTGATCACTTTCCTTTAGATACTTTGATCACATGGTACTTTAACTATTTAATTATTTCAGAAAGTTACTCAACTTGATAAGAGAAAAGACTTTACTAGACTGTAATATTAAATCCTTTACATTTATTTACTAAATGTTATACTCTTAGAAAACACCAACTGATATACCTAAATTATCTGCCCGAAGTTAATTCCCTTCCAGTGTGATAAACTCCACATAATTATCCTGATGTTTTCTAATGTTTCTGCCATTGCTTTTTATATAGCCTAGACAGCCTGACTGTCAAGAACTCAGAGGTCCAGAACAGCCTGCACCTGCAGAGCCACCGGCAAAGGAAGTGTGTGATCTCTGCAGTGACTTTAGTGATGATGAATCAGTGGGAAGCTCAGGAAGAAAGGCTGCTAAAAACAGAGCATCTGATTCAAGTAAAGTTTCTGGTTTTCCAGGACAGCTTACCTTACTCCAGTGTGGTTTCGCTAAAGTGTTTGAGGCAAAATGTAAAGCAGTTGAGGATCATGATGGAAGTATTGCTTCTGATGCTGAAAGTTCTGATGAGCAGCCCAGGTGCCTTTCAGCAGAAGCCAAAGATGCTAGTTGTCAGAAAAATCAGGATTCTCTTGGTACTTCCAAACATCAGAAATTAGATAACAATCTAAATCTAAATGAAAAATGTGTTTTTTATAAAAGTAAGATTTTAGAACAGAACATTTCTTCTGAGTCTGATGATGAGAAAACATTTGAAAATACCAAGGAACATTGCATTTTGCAGAATGCCACGGAATCTGAAGACAGCGATGTCATCTATCCCACACAGTGCGTAACTCAGCGATTCCCTAAGAATGGTATAAAGTTAAAGCCATTCTCGGATGGATCTGAAAATTCTGAAATAGAAAGCCCTGTAAAAACAAGAAATAATAATGATGATAGAAAGACTGATGACAGAGAAAATGGAATAATTTCAAAAAAATTAAATCCTGAGAACACAACCATGAAACCTATTATGAAAAGAAAAGGCACTAGTGATATTAGTGACGAATCTGATGACATTGAAATGTTCTCCAAGTCAAGAGTAAGAAAGCAAAGAGCCACTAGATCACTGAAGTTTAGGAGAAAAAAGGAAGATAAGGAACTTGATGATTATTCTAAAGCAATGAAGAAAACAAACCAACTGTATACAACACATGAGAATTGTAACTCTCAGTTTATTGATGATTATTCGTCATCAGATGATGATTTATCTACAGGCCACTTTAGTTTCTCTAAACAGAACCATAGACCAAAAACTATAAAAAGAAGAATCAGTTTCTCTTCAGAACTGCCTAGTCGTAATGAGAAAAATAGCACTTTCATGCCAAGAAAACCAATGAAATTTTCAAATGAGAATGTTGTCAATCAAGAGCAGATGTATGAATCAATGGATAAACTTTTAGGTAACTATAGCCACATTCTGAAATTGTTTTATACAAATAGTTCTGTAAGAGGTCCTTGAATTAATTTGTAAGACAACTCTAAAATCAAGATGCTACTTTTATTTATTTATTTATTTTTTTTGAGATAGAGCCTCAAGCTGTGGCCCTGGGTAGAGTGCTGTGGCATCATAGGTCACAGCAACCTCCAGCTACTGGGCTCAAGTGATTCTCCTGCCTCTGCCTCCCAAGTAGCTGGGACTACAGGCTCCTGCCACAATGCCTGGCTATTTTTTGGTTGCAGCCATCGTTGTTGTTTGGTGGCCCAGCCTGCTCAGGTGTATGTGGCTGGCGCCTTAGTCGTTTGAGCCACAGGTGCTGAGCCAAGATGCTACACTGAGGTACAAATTAGGAAGGCAAGTAGGGATAGATCAAGGGAGGACAGGAGCCCCTTCGCATCATCCATCTGAATCTCAGCTCCTCTGCTGCTCCTCTTATTCTTCAACAGTAATTACTTATTTTCATTTTTATGTAACCCTGACTATTACACATAGTCTCTTATAATCTACAGGAGTTCTTATCCCTTTAAATGTCTTAAAGATGTCTAAAGACCATCTTTAGAATTTCCCTCAATTTGCATTTTTGCTAATTGTATACTCAGTATGGTTGAACATGTTTCTCTGTCCTCTGTCTTACCTGAAAATGAGCAGTTTACTCTTAAGACTGGATCAAACTCATATTAGATTTCTTTGGCAAGACTACAGGAGACACAAAATGTTTATTTTTCTTTCTCCTGACCATCTTAGCAGTCGCTGTACTTGATGCCGATACCTGTTCATCCATTCAGGGTAGCAAAATGACGTTTCCTACTTCTCATTTCATTTTCATTTATTATTAGTAAGAATGCTTTTGTAAGGAGATACTCATCATCACCTACTATTGCTTGCCCAGTGGTACAGTTCACACAGAGAGGCAAGAAAAATGCTTAATTTTTTTTAAACCAGTTTTTAGTATAATAAATTGATTCCATGTCATCCTTAGAGAATGAACCATTTTTGTCTTAATATCATTATGAATTCATTGACTCAAATAGTAACGAGTCTCATACATTGCAATTACTATTCTTAAGCTTCAATATTCCAATCTTTGGCCAGTGGGAGCCTTTTGACATGAATGTTTTGGTTCCTGAGACCTTTTGGTATGATGCGAGTCATCTTTGAAAGTGTCCTTCTTATCTAGAACTACAAGATATTCCAAGATCATCTCATACATTTTCTTCCCCAGACCTAGAATCAGTCATTTCTCTAAAATGTCTTGGTTTCTTTTAGAGAGAAAGTATATTTCAAGACCACAGTCTAATGCTGGTAATGATCATTGCCACTACTGGCTTGGTTATTATTTCTGGGCCTTTTAAATACTCATATTATGTGCATATATATTAATACTTACACATATGTTATATATTTTCATGTACATATTTATATATGATTATGAAATACCTCAAGTTATTTATATTGATACTTAATTTGAGAGTATAGAGCTTTTACTTACCCTCTTCTCTATTATATGTAAATACCATTTTTTCCATATTGATAATTCTGATTCTCAGCAATAATATTCTCTGAGATTCTTGCGATAACTGTCTGTGCCCTCATACCGAAAAGTCAATTCTGGTGGATCTAAATCCTTCGCTCACACTTTCTCTTCTCGAATGACTTAACTATGTAGCTTCATTTTCTTCTGACATAAGGCATGGTACCATGTGTTCTTTCTTCTCTTAGATACCCAAGGGATTTTTTTTTTCTTTTCATTGATGTCTAGTAATTTTGCTAGATTCTGTCTTGGTCTTAATTATTATGGGTCAGAACGTTCATGCACACAGTGCCACTTGATTTTTATCTCAGGAAAGCTTTCTTATCCTAGTGTGTTTAGTTGTTGGTTCTATTCCTGTGCTTTGGCTTTCTTCTTCAGGGGATCCTATTATTCAAATGTTTGGTCTTCTTTACCTATCTTCAGTATTTGTCACATTCTTTCTAATCTTTTTTATCTCTTCATTTCTTTTTGCTTTTCAAAAATTTCCTTCTCTTTCTCTTAAGGCATTACTGTTGTGTTACTCCCTGTTAGTGTTTCTTCTAGTATACTCTTCATTTCTGAAATAATCCTTTTTTCAATTTCTAAGTCTTTTCCTGAGTTCTATCACTCATTTCTGAGTTATTCTAATAATGACTTAAATTGTTGATTCATATCTTTATCATTTTTTGTTTTTTATGAGCACATCTTTTTGGCTTGTTTTCATCAAAGGACTATTATTCTGTTTATTCACTTTATTTCTCAAAAATTTTTGTGAGAGTTGACCCTGCTTTTCTTTTGCTCATTGTTATATGAAAGTATTTCCCCTGATTTTTTTTTAATGAGGCAGAGTTTAGGAAGTCTTTCCTAGTCCCATGGAAATTCATTTGTGGTTTGTGTGTAGAGTATAAAACTGTGGTGGGATATCCTATCTCTCTTTCTCTCCCCTGTGTTGCTCTAGCACTTCTCTTTCTCTCACCCCTACTCTTCCTGTCTTATTTTGATTCTCTCCCAGCAGTGTCTCCCCTTTGTTGAGCCCCCAGTTTGGGGTATGCCCCTTGAGGCCCTCTTATTGTGTGTCCTGCACCCCCTCAGCACTGGCAGGCAGGAAACCGCCCCACGTTTGGCTGCTCATCTCCAGTGGGTCCATTGTGCTTTCCAGTGAAGCCTGTTGACTAATCTGGAGTCTCTTGAGGTCTGTCAGATACCACCTTGGTACTTCCCTCTTGGCTTCACGCAGACCCTGATTCTGTGTAGAGGCTATAACTACTGGTGGATTGTCCCCACTTGCTTGTACTTTAAGACTCGTGGAATATCTTATTTAAAATGTTCATGGGCTTTTGCTTTTGCTGTCTAGTTTCTCTCTAATTTCATGTGGAGATTCAAATAAATTGAAAATCTGCTTCCCCTGCCACCATTCCCTCCGCAGAATCTGTTTGTGATTTTATTTTACTTATTTGTTTTTGAGACAGAATCTCGTTATGTCACCCTCGGTAGAGTGCTATGGCATCACAGCTCACAGCAACCTCAGACTCTTGGGGTTAAGTGATACTCTTGCCTCAGCCTCCCAAGTAGCTGGGACTTAGGCACCTGCCATAACACCTAGCTGTTTTTTGGTCATAGTTGTCACTGTTAGCAGGCCCCAGCCAGGCTCAAACCTGCCACTTTTGGTATACGTGGCTGGCGCTCTACTCACGAAGCTACAGGTTCTGAGCCCATTTGTGATTTTAAGTGTTAACATTGCCTTCACAAATATCTGACTTATTCCCAGAAAACTATCTGAAAGAAGCTGAAACATAAGAAGGATATTTTACTTGAAACCTTAATTGTTGTGTTTGATTAATTTAAAGATCAAACTTTCTTTTGTGGGTCTTAGTATTTTCATTTAAAAGTTCATTATTAGGTGTATTATTACATACATTATTTTTAAATAATCAGTTGAGGATATTTTTACTATACAAAAGGTAGCAATAGTTAGTATGGAACTAATGCATAAAATGTGTCATCAAAATCAAGAAAAATTAGCAAACTTTCTATCAAAAGAATTCTTTGAAGGTTGTGAAACTGTGTACTACAATAAATAATACCTGGTGTTTTGAAATTTAAGAAGAATGTTATCCTAGTTACTCTTTTGGTCATATTACTAAGCATCTTACGTTTGCTTGATTGGCAATTTCTGGTTGAGAGAGGTTCAGGACTGAAACAGTATAAGTGTTGAAGGTCATAATTGAGGTTCACTGCCAGAGCTATTTGAGGGAGCTTTTACAGGCCTCTGTTCTTTATGACCACAATTTAAAAATAAATTATGGGTGCCTACAAGCAAAGCAATAAAAATTGTAGCCATTTTTTAAATCTCTTTCAGATAAAAGCCATGAGTTAATTTTTTTTATTTCCTAAAAAGCTCCCATCTTGACATTCTCTGGGAATATGTACAAAAAAGGTAAAATACAAACAATAAAACTGAGCAAAGCCAACCAAATGAAACTCCCTGGTCATAAACCACCGTACTCCCATTCCATCACTGTAATCAAGTACACATTTAAAGGAACAGATACGGTTAACACTGCTCTTTAAATTCATAAACAACTTTTTGAAATTAACAAAGGAAACAAATTTATGGAGAGGACCCTCAACCATGACTTTACTCTTGGTCGAAACCTCCATTTTAGAACACTGTTAACCTAATCATAGTAGTTCTCATATTGATGAGAAGGAAAAGTCATTTCCAAGTTAACCTGGACCAACATACTTGAACTTTCTCTTTTCAATTTTTTTCAAAAGAATATTGTCATATTAATGTACAAATTATAATTTTCTTGAGGATTAAAAATAAAGCAAGTATAATGTTTGTTTTTGTTACACTAACCTACCAGTAATACTGGCAGTTTTAAAAGTATACACAGAATCATATTTCCTCATAATACTGCATCACTTAGTAACCATCAATTACCTCCTAGATGGTGTTCAGGAAGTGGCTTACATTCACTCAAACCAGAATGTGATTGGATCAAGCAAAGCTGAAAATCACATGAGCCGATGGGCAGCACGTGATGTATTTGAATTGAAGCAGTTTTCCCAGCTGCCTGCTAACATAGCTGTTTGCAGTTCTCAGGTAAGAAAAATGAAGGGTAATATCATCTTTAGCTTTTTACTCCTAAGTATAAGAAACAAAACACCAGTTGGGGAACTGTCAGTGCTAAAGATGTTTTGGTTTAAGCAACAAATCTGTATCCAAATAACTAATAATGTTGAGTTGCTTCATAGTTTCTCTCAATAAGATTTGTCCTATACCTACAAAAGAATAGGAATATGAAGGAATCATGCAGTTAAATGAGAACCAAAACCAATTTTGCTTATATGGAAAAAGAAGAGCGTAGATTTTCTCTAAAATTTTGCATCTAAAATGGCACAAACACACACACAAAAACTAGCTTCATATAGAATTTATATTTTTAGCTATAGGATTTTTTATAACATTAAAAGTAATGAATACCTCCTATGTGCTCTTCTCACATAAAATTTCTGTTATATAGAATTATACTATATGTAAATGTGATTTTTTTTTAAATACATAGTCACTTAAAGTTCTAAAAAATATTTTCTTCTCTTTGGCCTATCATTTTTTTTTTTTGTTTCTAAGAGCCAAGTGTCTGAGGAGTCATTTTACTATCACTTCGTGGTAGCAAAATAATAATATATCACTTAGTAACTATCAATTACCTCACAGATGGTATTAAAGAGTTAAAAACATATACTATATAATAGCAGGGATATTTTGTTTCAGCTTAGTACAACTTTTAAGAATGAAGAGGGGAAAATCCCTCTGAACTCTCAAGGTATCTTCATTTATTTGTGCCTCCCCTGGCACAACAAAGGATTTGAATTGTCTTAACAATAAAGTTGAGTACAAAATGAAATTCAGGACAAGAGAAGATGTAAGTTAAACTGCATGTTCAAAACTGGGACAAAGTTTAGAATAAATCTGCATTTATTTATTTTGCAGAATTTTATTAACACAAATTTGATTGAGTTTCCTGATGTATAAAAGAAAAGAAATGAACTATCAAGTGATTTCTCAACTAATGCATTTGGAAATACATGTGGACAGTTTACAGTTTGTGTGGTCACAATGACTGAGTGCCCAGCTGGCATTAATGTCTGGAGGCCAAGAATATTAAATAACTCTCCTGAAGAATTATTCTGCCCAAAGTGCCCTAACACCCTGCTGAGAAACACCAAGTTAAATAGCTATCCTTAAGGATAAAAAAGTAACATACTTCTAGGAGGAGCAAACCTTTTCCTAACACTTAATTTGAAGAAAACTTGTCACCTGGGGTTTTAAATGAGACCACAGAATGATCTAGTGAGCAGTCAGTTGCCTTATAATGTCCTTAGTGTAAATGTAGTAACTCACTATGAAAGGCTGGGCTTTTTAGCATTTTTTGATGTAATCCACAGGCCCAATGCTGAAATACAACTCATGAAAGCATTCTTTCATGACCCAAGAATGCTGCTTTTGATATTCTCATTTGATCTAGAAATACACCATCTCTCAACCAACACAGTGTTCTATAGATTGACTACCTCACAGGTACCATCTGAAAAACAACAGGCAGAAATATATTGGGTTTTTCAGAAATATGTTTTATTAGGATAAAGACTATATTATAATCTTTTAAACATACAACTGATGTTTAATTGGGGTGTTTTTAAACCGAATCCTTTTTTAAACCCTGTCCTTTTCCAAACAAACAAATTTTAATATGCAAAGTCAGATCATTTGGAAACCCCTATAGCTAATGTTAATGAAATACTTTAACTGGACATTGGTCATTAGCTTATCTAAAAATTTCTCAGAGAAGAAATTTCTAAGCAAATAATTCCTGCAAAAATGGACCTGAGAGGCAACCATTAGATATAGAAGCAATGACGGTCTCTTTGAAATCTTCTTTAGGAAAGTTATAAAAATGAAAATGCTGGGAATATTCTTGCATTTAACCTTTTTCAGCTCTGACATTTTCGAGGCGGAAACCACAATCTTATCAGAAGCTTTGTCTCTTCACAGTAATTTTTAGAGTAAGGTCATCTTTTATTAGGAAACAAATTTGAATATCTTACCTCCTGGCGTTTCCAACATACCCTTTGAGGCCATACATCTCCCCTCTCACACATATACCAACTTAGTAGACTCTTTTCAAAGAAGATGAAGAAATTCATTGTTTAATGACTAGCTTATGGTGGGAAAATATTTGGGGAAATTTTAAAGCCACTGAGCAGGAGATCCAATCCCAGGCTCTCAATGCTGACAGGCCAAGAACAGTGTACAGACACACTCACTGCAGTGGCTGACTTCTTTCCATCCGTTTGATACAGTAAAATTTCCAACACTTCAAAGCCATTTCACAAAATTTCTGAGAAAAAATGTCTCCAATTACTGATTTCATTGTATCTGACCAGTACTGCTTCAACACCTTTAATAAGAAAATTGTTGAAACACACCATCGTCTTTGGAGAAAGACATTTATGTCACTCACTGAGAGATTTTGCAGCTTTTAGTGTGGTGGTGGGTGGCAATAGTGAATTTGCAATTTTGAAAGAATTTAAAAATAGTTTTGGAAAGAAAAAGGACTAAGGGAAATGAAGCAAGGGAAGGCAAGGGAAATGAAGCAAGACCAAGAAACTCAGTCATGGTGTTAGAAAATACCTGCAAACCTGTAGTCTCCAAAAAAGCCCAGACCTCCCACCTGCAGTACAGTATCTTTCATCTGGGGCTCAAATTCACAATCTTTTTGATTACTCAGAATTCTTGAGTGGTTCATATCTATCATCAAAGTTTTATTAAAGAACTTAACTCATGTTTGAAAAGATTGTGTGTGTGCACAGTCATGCACATGACATGTCTCTGCAGCCAACACAGACGTGGTGCCTCACTCTCTAAGAAAAACCAAATCCTGTTTATTTATTTATATGAAACCAACACACAAATAACAATGGCCCCAATAGGCTAATATTTCACTTTCTGAGCAGTATTATAGTTAAATTTGAACTATAGGCTATAAACTAAATTGCAAATGAATATAATAAAGGAAAACATGCAGAAGAGGTAATGAACACCATAATCCTAGATAAAGTCCTGTGGTCTTTCACTGTTTCTCAGTCTGTTTGATGGGCAGTAATTATTGGTAACTAAAATAACAAAACTATGAATCTACTTTTCACATTCAACCATATATTAGAAAAGGCCTAACATATACTCTGTGCAATGTTTCCTTTGGATTCATATTGTTTATACTTTCATAGATTATTTTTTATGCATAGAACATATTTTATAGATGTCCTAAATTAAAACTTATCTCTCCTAAAACAAATTTATATGTATATGTTTGTCATTTGATAATACAAACTGTGTAAAATAATGTGCAAAATAAGAACATGTTTTGCCTTTAATTATACTTGGAGATTTTAGAACCATTCTGACAACAGTTCACCGTAAAAGATGAGATGTCTTATAATATGAAAGAAAACCTGTGGGGCTTAAGTTTAAGCTCAGACCAAAAAGAAATGTTGTAAGCATTTGAAGGAACTGGTAATACCTTTTTTAGAGTTAATTTGTCCTTTTATTATATGGAAGCATGTCACAAAACTTAACTATACCTGCTTGTGATGTGGTCCCTCCTTTTCTTCAATCAACTGGATGTTTTCAACTTAAGTTTACTTAAAGTTTTCTGAAAAGAAATGTACAAAGACAGCATTCAATTAAGGATTAATCACCATGGCAACTGGGATGTGGTGACTGAAGAGGGAGGATGTATTCTCCCCTCAGTTTCCTGCCAGCTGTCATAGTCAACCTCTGCTGTCTGAATTCAAGCCAAAATATAGACTGTGACCAACTCTCAGAAACTATATCTGTATTTTTATAAATTGGTACAAGTATCAGACTATAAAAGAAGACTTAATCCCCTGAATTGGATGACAGACACTTGGCACTCTTGCTAGTGTTTGACAGAGAAATAACGGGTCGCTTTGTAGTAAAACCTGGATTAATAGTAAACCCTTCTTTATGTTATTGCAGTGTGGTGTAAATGAGAGAACTAAGCATGCTGTCAGCCTGAGGTGGGAGGCGGCGCTGGGGTAGAGCCTTTTATATAACCGGTGCAGGTTTAAGCACTGTTCAGAATACTGTAAATACAAAATGTTGTGTTAGTAAGAACTTCTCTTTCTTGTATTTATATTAGATTGGCATTTTGTAGATTACTTAAAGAAAGGATTTCTACAAGCAATAGTGGGTTTGATTGCAGTATGTTTATACAGCTTTTGGAGTCAGCAAAGAGGGATGGACTGTTTACAGTGAGCAGACTTGGGGGAGATAGAGCATTCCATTATCCTATTTTTCAGGATAATGAATGGCATGATGGTTTAAAGTAATTGTTCACAAATGACTGGTGTATGGAGTAGTCCAGTAAGTAAGGTTTATGGTTTCACATGTAACAGAATTAACTCTTACTAAGTGGGAATTTTTTATGGTCGTATAGTTTCTTTTTTTTTTTCATAGACTAATGTAACTGATGAGCTGATGTATGCAAAACACATTCAACTTGTTCCAAGAAAAGCACTGAAATTATTTAAAATATAATATAAATTTGTATTATTACATGTATGATTATTGCTTATCAGTAGGGATGATGAATAAAACTCCCTCTATCCCTCTGAATCTGTATAGTGACCTGTTGTTATTTTTGTTGCTAATGATACCACTAATAGAACACATTAGAATGCCTTAAAACATCTCTGGTACAGACCTCTTAATTTTATGGATGAAGGACCTGCTTTGAATCATGGCTAATTTTTCATGAAAATTATTATTAAAATATATTCAAAAGGAATTATAAACTAATTTAACAATGGACTAGATTGACCAAAATAATATTTACTTATTAAGAAGTAGTTTGACTCTAACTCTTCTCCTAGTTGGTCATTGTTCAATTGTATATCAGATAGATATGATTTCTTTGAACACTTTCTCCATTGAGAATAGTGAGAAGAGTCTAAATAGTTAAAAAATACCGTCTATCAGTTTAAATAACACCTTTTAGGTAGCAATAAAAGTTTAGGGACAGAGGTTTCATTGAACTCTGACTAACTCCACCTAGTGAATTAAAGACTGTTAAGTGCTTAGCAGCCCTTTTCAAATTATATTTTATCCCTTTCTGAAAACCATGGTATCAATTTGATATGCCCACTTAATGGAAGCACCTAATTGCCTTGTCATCTGAGAATCCTGCCTGTATACATAGGATTTTTTAAAGATGAATGAAGCAAAATCATGAGTTAAGAGAATCACAGTACTTCAGAATTTGAAGGATTCTTAGAGACTATTTAACCCAAGCATCTCATTTTACTGAATATTAAAAATGAGAGGATGAGTGACTTCCCTTAGACGCTAGGGCTCAACAATGGCATCAGCTTACATCTCGGTAGTGTTTCTGTCCTTCTGTCTTTTCCCAAGCTGTTCAACCTCAGTTCTTTGCTCTCTATTTTGTTTTGGAGATTTCAATTTTACATTCCCACTATGAATGACAAACCAGTTTTTTAATTTTCTGAGGTAATCTGTGAAGAATTGCCTTCATTTTAACAATTAGACAAAAAATTCAGGCAGATGGACTGAATCATTTCTTTTTAAAAAAGATATTATTTCAGGTAATTAAACTCTACTTAGACTCAAAAAATATAGTACAATTGTTGGCAACATCTATACTACCAAAGATATTTGGACAAAGGTGTGATTTCTTTTTTTACTTTTTTTCTTTTATGTTTGCTTTTTCTCTACCTGGAATAACCTTCAGGCTTACAGTTTTAATCCCCAAATCTTCAAATCTTTGTTCTTTGTAAGATCTACCTCAAATGTGTCATCTTTTCCACAAAGTCTGCCCCAGTTCCTCCCACGGCTGGAATAAGCTACTGTTCCTGGTATAGTCTTTGTGCTTTATCCAGTATACTTTATATAGCCTGTTCTTATTCTCAAGTCTGACTTTCAAATTGTTATTATAGTTATGTCAGTACCTAGCTTTCTTTTCTGATGAACACTGAACTCTGAACAGTAAACTATGTCTGATTTGCTTTTCGTAACCTAAAATAATTTCTTAGATACAATTGTACTTTCTGAATAAATACTTTTAGAATATTAGGTTTTCAGTTGTTAGGATATGATGAACCCAGCACTCTCTTTTAAGAATTTTTGAGTGGTTTAAATAATCTTTTCCATGAATAACTTTTTTTTTTTTTTTTTTGGAGAAACAGAGTCTCACTTTATTGCCCTTGGTAGAGTGCCGTGGCATCATACAGTTCACAGCAACCTCCAACTCCTGGGCTTAGGCAATTCTCTTGCCTCAGCCACCCGAGTAGCTGGGACTACAGGTGCCCACCACAATGCCTAGCTATTTTTTTCTTGCAGTTTGGCTAGAGCTGGGTTTGAGCATGTCACCCTTGGTATATGGGGCCAGCGCCCTACCCACTGAGCCACAGGCGCTGCCCTCATGAATAACTTGCATCATTTTCTTTATTCAGAGTTACCACTGAATATATTTCATCAGCCAGGGGAAAGATCCCTCCTAATCTAAATGAGTGTTCTCATTTGCCTGGCATTCATGGTCCTCAGTGGATTTGCTTAGCCTACACCTCCAACCATAACATCTACTATCTAATCCTCCACTCCAGTTAGACCCAATTCAAGTTCCATTTCCTCCATTAAGCCTCAGTCTTCAAGGATCATGGTATTCCAAGGTCCTTTAGTACCCATTCTCTAAGACAGTCATCATTGTAGATGTGGTTTGCACCTCATTGTTCTTCCCTTATGGGTATTTGTTCTTTCTTCATGTATGTTACAAGCTGCTTACAGATCAGGACCATGGAGTCCACTCCTGTAAACACCATCATTTAACAATGGGCAACACAGAGTGGGGGGGCTCAGAAAATGTTGATGATTGATAATTCTTCTGTGAAAGTAACTACATAAGACAGATCCTTACAACCATTTTCACAAGTTAAAGCTCCTCAACTCAGCTCCATGAGTTAATGTGAAAGTGGATATACTAACAGGTAATATAAAGTTATTAGTCATGTTTGAGCAACAGAAATGCTGATGTCCTTCATCTTCATTCATTATTTGTCATCTGTTGGCCTTAGTGCTAGTATAGGAAACCTGCTCAAGAAAGGAGAGCATGAAGAATGGTGTCAGCAAGCTGTCTCTACCCACAGATCCTCATCTGGCAATAATAAATCTGAAGTCCTTTGTCTCTTCTAAAGAATTGCTTTCTGTCTTCCAAAGGTCTGTGAAATGTCTCCCTGGGTCCTTTGCATGGCACATAAGACCTGTCTCAGTTTGACCCTAGCTTGTTTTTCTAGTCTCATTCTGAGAGTACAAAGATGAACAGGCTCTTCCTGGACAGCTTCAGCTTATGAACTAGTCTCCCTGCCTTTACTCCCTATGGTTTTTCTGTTTAAAATTCCTTTTACCTGTGTCTGCTAATTAAACTCCTACCCCTTGTATCATCTGCCCCAAGTCTTCTCCAGAGAGTATAAATTTCTTTCTTAATTTTTACGTGTGTGTGTGTGTGTGTATATATATATATATATGTATGTATGTATATATATATATGTTAGAACAGTTATCACACTGTGTTGTGCACTTCTGTATGTATATCTACAAAATACTTTTAGCTGCAAAAAATGGAATAACCATCTAAAAGTGGGCTCTACAGTAGGTCATTGGACTAATTCACATAAGAGCAAGTTTGGAAGGAAGCATTTTCAGGGTTGGTGCTACAGCCCAACACCGTCATAAGAACTCAGACTCTTTTATTTTCTATGCTGCTATCCTTAGTAAGTTAGCTATTAGTCCTTAGGCCTTTTGCATCATGTTGTCAGACAACTCAAGAACCCATTTTCTAACAAATATATCCTGAGACAGTGTGATTCTTTTCTTATATTTCCCTCCTTTTATTAGGGAGCAAAATCTTTCTGTAAGAACATGATTGGTTTGACTAATCTTAGTTCATCCCCCTAGAAATGAGAGAGCAAGCCATTTCTCCTGAGCACATTTCTAATAGAAACACGGTTTTAATAGGAAAACAGAGAGGCAGTGGCTATTGGGTAGGCCATCAATAGAGTCTGCCACTGTTTCCGGGGTTAGACTGTGAGTTTCTTTTATGTTAGGAGCTGAATCTTAATCTACTTTTTTTTTTCAAGGACCTAATACATTGCCTTCAACACAGATATTCAATTAGAGCTTACTGGTTTTAATTTAATTTCTAATGGATACTAAATAAAGCCTTCTCAAAAAGATTCTATAAATGAAAATTTGAAGAATTACTCCAATAGTATAAGCATAAAACTCATGTGTTGATTGGCATTAGACAGGATAAATATCTCTGAACTGGAATTTGTTATATTTTTACAAATTCTCTGATGAACATAATGTCTCCCTTAACATAATCAGAATCTGCTCTCACAGTTTTCCAGCAAGATTGTTGATAAATTGAAGTTTTATTTTAGAGTTGTTAGCCAGTTTATAGCCATATTCCTTACTATCAGAATCAGATTTCAATTCATCTGTAAACAATTCTTATGACTATTTAGTAAGAATTGCTTCAAAACAAAGCATTTAGAAAGCCATATCCCACTATTTTGTTTGTATGTAAGGCTATCCTGTTACAGATGAAATTATAAATGCCTTAACATGAAGAACTTTTTACCTTCTTCATAAAAATTTTTGGTAAATGTTTCCCCAAAATTAATTTATCTTCATTGTTGATTGGAAAAATAAACTTTTTCTTCTACTTTTACCCTTCAACAATCAATAGAGAAGATGTGTATGACTGAATATGTGCAACATTTCCCTGCATACCCACAAGCAATCAGTTCTTCAGCAGACATCAGCTGGGCCTCCTCCAATTCAGTTCTGACACTGAAGACAGTCTCAGATCCCACAGGGTGAAGGCACAGTTCCCAAGACTGCCTCCCACTTCTGATGCCAGTCACAAGCCCAAGGTTGTTTTACCTGTGCTTCTAACCAACTGGCTATAAATCAGGGTTCCCATGACTCCCTGCTCAGCCTTGCTTAATTTGCTATATCAGGTCTCACAGAACTCAGGAAGATACTTATTTGCATGTACTGAATATTACAAAGGATATAAATGAAGCAATGTGTAGGGTGAGGTAAGGGAAGAGACATGGAGCTTCCAGTAACCTCCACATATTCAGCTATGTGGCAGCTCTCTGAACCCTACCCTGTTGGGCTTCATTATGTAGTCATGCTTGATTAAACCACTGGCCATTGGTGATCAACTAGACTTTTACCCCTTCTCCCCTCTCTGGAGGTTGGGGGTAAAGTCCCAACCCTTTAATCCTGCCTTGGTCTTTCAGGTGACTAGCCCTGAAGCTGCCTAGGGACTGCCATTCATCAGTCAACTTATTAGCATACAATAAGACACCACTTTGGAGATTCCAAGAATTTTAAGAGTTGTCCGTCAAAAAACTGGAATGGAAAGCAAATATATATTTCACTATATCACAATGATGTTGTATCTATATAAATTTGTATTCATCCAACAAGCATTTATTGAGAACCTGTAGGGCTCAGTTAAAAAAAATACATGAATGCCCTCTGGGTTAGAGGAATATGTGATCCAGTTAAATAGTCTAAAGACCTAAACAGTTGAAAAACAGTAGAACCTCCATAGTTTACCACTTCCCTACATTGACCACCTCCTTAAGTTGACCTGATTTTCACAGACTAGACATGCACCACATCTATGTATCACTGCAGTAGGCCTAGTTCCTTATATTGACCATCTCTGTTTGTTGACCAGTTTGTTACAGTCCCTCAGATGGTCTGTTAGATGGAAAGAAGCCACAAAGAACCAGGCCAAGCAGAGTAATAGCAGAGATTTATTAAGAGCATCTGCAAGCAGATGAGCTGCCATCAAAAATGGAAGATGGTGATAGCACAGAGTTAGGGTGAGGGGCTTCTTTTAAAGCAATTCAGGGCATGGTGCACATGTAGAGTAGGAAGTGGCCGATGTGTCAGTCCTAAGTGGCTAATGTGTCAGTCATTAACTTGTGATGTGGTGTATAAGACCAGAGGTTATCTGCTGGAGGCCTTGTGAAAGGCTAGAAGGTTATCTGCTGAAAATCTTATGTAACCTGGAAGGAATGTTTAACAGAACCAGAAGAAACACAGCCAGTCCTACTCTTTGCTTAGTGAGTGTCTGGATCCATCAGAGGTAGAGAAAGATTAACAAGTTCTCTTTGCTTAAGAATGGTTAGATCTGGACTGGGTACAGTGGCTGAAGCCTGTAATCCCATCTTGGGAGGCCAAGGCAGGTGGATCACCTGAGCTCAGGAGTTTGAGACCAACCTGAGCAAGAGCAAGACTCTGTCTCTAAAAAGTAGCCAGGCATTGTGGTGGGCACCTGTAGTCCCAGGTACTCAGGAGGCTAAGGCAAGTGAATCACTTAAACCCAAGAGTTTGAGGTTGCTGTGAGCTGTGTCCCCACCGAACTCTACTGAGGGTGACAAAGTGAGACTCTCTGTCTTAAAAAAAAAAAAAATTGGTTAGCTCTATTGGAGGTAGAGAAAGACTAACAAGTCCTATTCTGTTGTGTAATAAATGAATGTTTAAGCCCACCAGAGGTACAGACTTAATGAACATTTAGATCTCCTGGTTCCTGGAGGTAGAGAAAGACTAATAGACTTCAGCTAGTATTTAGAAAAAATATTATAGTAATAGAAATAAAACTTAATATATACAAGGATTTGAAATTAGGGCTACAAGATGCTATGGACCTAGCCATGACTACTTACTGGAGACCCTATAAAGACTGATAGAATTGTGCATTTTAAATATGAAAGAGGGGCTGATAGGAGTCCCAGATCCAAGTCCCCTATTCCCTAGAACCCAGTCCTCAAATCCTTTATTATCCCCTAGGCAATGAGGCTCAAAAAGGTACAAAACTTCCTGAAGTTTTCACAGTAAATGACCAAGTAAGGCCTGGCCCCCAGGGTCTGTGTTCAGACAACTACCTGGAAAGGCCTGGGATCCTGCTCTAGCCTTTGTAGGAGGTATTAAAGGGAATTTACTCCCTGACTATCTTCCCATGGAGGAATGAGGGTATTAGAAAAATTTCCCCATTTGTATGTCTGCAGGCTTTGGTGAAGGAATTTGCCAGTCTCACCTGGCCCTTTCCCATAGATTGACTGCTGTGACCATGAATGGCAGGGCCTCAGGTTAACAGGCCCCAGGGACATGGAGTTCATATGCTTCTGTCTGTAGCATGTGCCCCATGGCATTCACCCACTATCCCAGCACTGTCACTTTGCACCATTTTAGGTAGGTGGGTTTCTTGAGCATGTAAGTGATGCTGAATTTCTACAAGCTGCTTCTCTCAGATTCAATTTGTCATGTGTTTATTTAAAGAGATACTTTCATTATTATGGATAAAAAATAGGCTCAGGACAACCAATATATAGTTTTCCTTTTATAACTCCCTCAGAAAGCAAACTACTATTGAAAAAAGAATTTGGCTGGATTGTAACTATTACTCCTTCCAACAGGAAAGTGTACCCATAGTTATAAACTTGAATCTCCTTCTCCCTCTAGACAAGGTTTTAAATTTGAATCTAAGTGTTTATTTTTTCAGGTTGGAATATCATTTTTTAACACATGCAGAAATTTTTACTTAATAAGTGTATATATTTGTGGTGGGTCCTTTAACCAGCTGCCTTTTCTCCAAATGGTGATTTAAGACAGTTTGGGGGTAGCTCATAGTTGCCTCAGGTTTTTGTTGAATATTGGAAAACTGCACTTACACTTACATTTTCTATCTCAAAGAAGAAACCGTGAATGATTGCTTTGAGTATTCTTATACTTAAGCAAAGATCCTTAAACATTTTTGTCATTCTAGACTCTTAGGTGTCATTTGAATTAATTGGCTTCAAGTGTGCTGTGTTTTTATAGTACTCCTGATTCACTGCTTTGCAAAGACAAGCAAGTTTATGACTTTTTATGTGTTTACAGAATTTGGCCCTCACCCAAAGAGATTTCTTTTTTAATCTTTTGTTTGAACAGATGTGTAAACAAAAGCATTTCTGCCTCTCAGACGTCACCGTTTAAGGTTTAATGAAGAATGAAAATGAAAGAGGACTTGATTTTTTAAGCTTTATGGCAGAGTTGGCATGATCTGATTGAGGACTTGCAGCCATAGGATGTGTCCATGTGTGGTGACCTTAGAGTGTCTTGTGAGGCTCTGTGCTATTCCCAGGAACAAGGTATACTATAGACCAAAGAGCTGTCCTGGGCTGAGCAGATCCTCAGTGACCTTAGCATTAGAACTTTTAATTAAGCCTTCCACTCAGTCAAACCCACTACGACCTTCTAATTCCTTTGAAAATCTTCTCCTTGTTTCCAGTTTTCTCATTGACTCATCAAGTTTAATCATCTGGTTATAGAAAAAAAGTCAACGTACCTATGAAAAGTGCACTGCTCTTTGTTGTAATGTGGGAGAAACCAGCTCAGTAGGCAGAATCAATGCAAATTTACCAAGTATTTCACTTATTCCTGGTAGCCCATCCTGGGCAGGCTACCTTTCCTGTTCCATTGTGCACACACACCCCAGGCTTCCTCTGTACCCCCAAGGTACAGAGGAGCAGGGGAGAAAGAATCAGTATTATCTGCACTGCCTCTAGATGTGTCTCCAGGAATTAGCCACAGAACGTTTAAAAGGATGGCAGCACTTCTCCTGCCAAAATGGGAACTAAAGGCTGTTCACCATTGCTTTCAAGCTCACTCTCTTGGATTGTATGTAACTTTTTTTGTTCCCTATCTGTTACAAGTTGATGGGTATGGGAAAGATTTGTCCCTATCAACTTTTTTCATTTTCCTGCTGTTCCTACTTATATATGCCCGCTATAGTTCTTTAGTAATTTACCTTCAAAATTATTTTTTACTTCAAGAATATTAATAGAAATAAGGTTTCTTTTTTCCTCAACATTTTCTGAATTATTCCAGTGCAAGCTCCTACTATATAAAGATAAATTCCACATGTAGCCAAGTAAACAGAAAAATGCTAATATAATTATATGGCAGGGAGGTAGGAGGAATCTTCCCCCCGCCTTTTTTTTTTGAAGTGTACTGATGTCAAAGATATCTAAGTACAAATTTTTAAAGCTTTTTTTCCCCTCATCCTTTCTTATTGAAAATCTGTAAGTTAGGCGCTTCTCACTTAGGTTATCTCCCTCCATTGCCAGAGTCTAAAAATGCCTTCTTTGCCTTGATAGCCAATGCTGTCCCAACAGCACCACTGTGGGAGAGCAAAACACAGCTTTGTAGGAATGCTAACAATTATGGATTTTATAAATATACTGCATAGATACTATAAATCACCTATAGTACAGATTTATGAGTTAAGAGGAACATAAGATTCAGACATGGAGGAAGCTTTATTTACATATAAGTCTTTAGTGAATATATCTCCAGATGCAAGCCTCTTCAACAGAGTATACTTGTTGACGAAAAATAAAATCCACAGATTGCCACCTATTGACCCTTTATATGCTTATCCACAAAAGAATCCTCAAGTTTTTCCAGCTTTCTGTCCTCCTGATGTTCATCCTCCTTGTTCTGAAGAGCCATAAGCCTGACATATTCAACTTCTACTAGTGTGTTCTCAATGGACTTCAACTGAGGGGAGATCAGGTCTCATTCTCTTTTTCATTCAAAAGCTAGAAGTGAAAAGAAAAAAATCTAGTTCTGATTAAGCTTAGTAAGAAAGGCATTTTGAAAGCCAAGCTAGACCTCCATGCCAGTTAGCCAAGTTGTGAGTGCAAAGTTAAAAGTACTACTCCAATTAATGCACAAATGATGTAAAGAAAAGAAAAGGCAAAACAATCATATTACTGATGAGGAGAAACTGCTAATGGTCTGGATAGAAGATCAAACCAGCCATAAGATTCCCATAAGCCAAAGTCTACTCCACAGCAAAGCCCTAACTCTCTTCAATTCTATGAAGGCTGAGACAGGGTAGGAAGCAGCAAAAGAAAAGTTGGAAGCTCTTGGAAGGTGGTCCATGAAGCTCAAGGGAAGAAGCCAGCTCCATAACACAGAAGTGCAAGGAGATGTAGAAAGTGCTGACGTAGACCATATAGCAAGCTATCCAGAAGATCTAGCTAAGGTAATTGATAAAGGTAACAGATTTTTAGTATAGATGAAACAGCCTTATATATTGGAAAGAAGATCAATTCTAGGACTTTCATAGCCAGAGAAAAGTAAATGCCAGGCTTCAAATGACAGACTGTATCTCTTATTAAGGGCTAATGCAGCTGGTGACTTTAAGTGGAATCAGTGCTCATTTACCATTTTGAAAATCCTAAGGCCCTTCAGGATTATGCTGCGTCTCCTCTGCCTGGGCTCTATAAATGGAACAACAAAGCCTGGATAAAAGCACATCTCTTTACAGCATGGTTTTCTCAATATTTAAACCCACTGTTGAGACCTACTGCTCAGAAAAAATATGTCTTTCAAAATATTACTGCTCATTGGCAATGCCTCTAATCATCCAGAGCTCTCATGAACATGTACAAGGAGATTAATGTTGTTTTCATGCCTACTAACACAGTATCCACTCAGCAGCGTATGAATCAGGAGTAATTTTGACTTTTAAGTCCTGTTTAAGAAGTGTTGATCTGGGCATATTTGTGTGCATCTCTAGTCCCAGCTACTAGTGAGGCTGAGGTGGGAGAGTCACTTAAGCCCAGAAATTCCAAGCAGGCCTGGGTAACATAATGAGACTCCATCTCTAAAACTAAATATAATAAAAAGAAATACATTTCCTAAGGCTATAACTCTCATAGATAGTGATGCTTCCTAATGGATCTGGGCAAAGTAAACTGAAACTCTTCTGGAAAGGGATTCACCATTCTAGATGCCATTAAGAACATTCATGATTAATGGGAGGAGGTCAAAAGGTCAGCATTAACAGGTATTTGGAAGAAGTTGAGTCCAACCCTCATGGATGACTTTGAGAGGTCAAGACTTCACTTGCAGAAGTAATTGCAGATATGGTGGAAATAGCTAGAGAACTAGAATTAGAAGTAAAGCTGGAAGACGTGACTGAATTATTGCAATCTCATGATAAAATGTTAATAGGTGATGAGCTGCTTCTATTGAATGAGCAGAGAAAGTAGTTTCTTGAGCTGAAATCTACGCTACCCTGGTGAAGATGTTATGAACATTGTTGAAATGACAACAAAGGATTCAGAATATTGACTTAGAAGATAAAGCAATGGCATAATGTATTGCACACCTAATAGAATACAGTGTAGTGTAACTGTTGCATGTACTAAGAAAACAAAAAAATTGGTGACTTTCAATTGGTGAAAGGATTGACTCCAATTTTGAAAGAAGTTCTGTTGTAAACTTTGAGATAAGTTCTATTGTAAAGAATGAAAGCATTTTCATTGGTAAAATGCTATCAAACATATCATATACTACAGAGAAGTCTTTCATAAAGGGAAGAGTCAATGAATGCAGAAGACTTTATTGTTGTCTTAAGAAATTGCCACAACCACTCCAGCCCTTAGCAACCACCACCCTCATCAGTCTCAGCTGTGGGCAGGGAGGCAAGACCCTCTTCCAGCAAGAGTTAATGACTTACTGAGTGCTCAGATGGTTGTTGGCAGTTTTTTTTTTAGCAATGAAGTATTTTAAAATTAGGGTATCTACATACCCTAATAGTTTCTATAATGCTGTATTGCACATCTAATAGACTTAAGTTACTTAAGTCTTCTTTAGTGCTGCCACTTTATAGTGTTGTCTAAGTGTCACGGCTTCACACCTGTAACATAAATGGTAATGAACAAGTTTCAGTCCAGTTCACAGGCCTTGTACTTTGTAATGAGAAATTATAATTGTTATATAATTACAACTGCAGTTGCATTACAGCATTATTAATCTTGTAAATTATGAAGCATTGACTACACTATTTTACTGTGAAATAGTGAAAACAACTTGTCTAGCAAGAGCACCAGAAACCAGGATGCTTATAAATTAAAATGGATGTTTCTGAAAGAACAAGAATATCTGAAAACTATGCAAATGGTGCTGCTATTTTTATAACAGTAGGGGTTTTTTAAACTCTAGCCACACACACTTTTAAAAATGTGATGAAAACCATAGGCTCTTTTATGTGAAAAATATGTTAATGCCCACATATATATATACTCCTGCAAATACCACTTCAGGAGATTCATAAACACCCTTTTCTGAAGTCTGTGAAACCAATCTACAGAACCACTGGAGAGTAGCGGACCCAGGAAAAGACCCTCACACTCCTTCACCCCCATGGAAAGCAAAATTAATGCCCCCCCAGATATCTATGTATTAATATTATATCAATCCCTGGAACCTGCGCATACATTACCTTAACCTAGCAAAAGTAAATTAAGGTTGTACCTACCTTGAGATGGGCCAGTTGGATGAATGTAACTGAGGATGCTAATCACCTGAACAAGAAGATCCTTAGATCCTGTATTATCTGAATGGGCCCTATCTAGTCACATTAATTATTCAAAGCAAAGAACCTCTCCTGGCTGTGGGAAGAGGGTGGTGTGACTATGAAAGAAAGGCTAGGGAAGAAGGGTTGCTGGCTTGTGAGAGAGACCACAAGACATGGATTATGGGTAGCCTCTAAGACAGTGGTCTCAACCTGTGGGTGACGACCCCTTTGGACTGTATTAAAGGTTCGCGCGGCATTAGGAAGGTCAAGAACCACTGCTCTAGAAGGAGCTGGAAAAACAAGGAAATTGATTTCCCCCAGAGCTCCCTAAAGAAATGCAGCCTTGCCAACACCTTGTGTTTAGCTCAGTGAGACCCACACTATATGTCTGACCTACAGAAATGTAATGAATTTATGTTATTTTATTCCACTAATTTTTTGATAATTTGTTATGGTAACAATAGGAAACTAACATAGCACACTGCTCCCTAACCTATATATTTAACCTTTAGCTTGAAGCTTTAATCTTTACAAGTTAAATGTAGCTATGCATTTAACTTTTAGGCTTTCATTCAAAATATGCCTAGGCAGCCATATTGATTCCTAAAATCTTTTACCATAACCAGACTACATACAGAATTTTGTTTCACACCCTTGTTTTTCTAAAGTACTGAAGTCTCCTACTAAAATAGCAATATAAAACTACATAAATTTCCTTAAATAAAAAGTAAGATATTCAGCCCATATGAGAGAAGAATGATTTTCCTTTCATTATTGCCTAAAAGTATCACATCTTAAAATGTGGATTATTGAGCAGAAATTAAAGATCCACAAGTCTGATAGCTATGGTTACAAAAGCTGAATTTTCCTGAAGAATTCGTAAAACTAATTGAAGAAAAATGTGTCTGTACAAAATGTGAGCTTTGTGATGCTGCCAGGGTCAGAAAGACCTGGAGTAATAATAATTGTGCTAATATTTGAAGATTGCCATTACCTGGCATGATTTCTCCATAGCTTCAGAAATTGCCATATACGAGGACAGAGTGTTCTTGGTTGGTCCAATTCCTGCCTACTCCCTTTGCTTTCATGTGAGCATTACCACCTCTCCTCATAATAATGAATAATTATTTCTTGGTGAAATAATTACCTAGGATGATGAGTCTTTTTATTAGGACCTTTTAACGTTCATCTTCTTTTATGATGGAAAATAAATGCATAAAATCCCTTTTAGACTTAACTTTAAAGATGAACATGGTTTTTTTTTTGTTTTTTTTTGAGACGGAACCTCAAGCTATCCCCCTGGGTAGAGTGCCATGGCATCACAGCTCATAGCAACCTCCAACTCTTGGGCTCAAGCGAGTCTCCTGCCTCTGCCTCCCAAGTAGCTGGGACCACAGGCGCCTGCCACAAGGCCCGGCCATTTTTTGGTTGCAGCCATCATTG
>CAUYQV010086354.1:0-17742 GCA_963574575.1 Galagoides demidoff | reverse complement strand
ACCTCCTCTCTCCCTCCCTCGCTGCCCTCCCCACCCCCACCCCCTCTCCTTCCCTCTCTCTGCCTTACCCTACCCCCACCCCACCTCCCTCCTTCTCTCTGCTCTACCCTTCCCCACGCCCTCCCTTCTTCCCTCTCTCTGCTCTCCCCTTACCCCCACCATGTACCAGGTCATCAACTGTCCTTATATGAGAATTGAGTACATAGGGTTCTTGTTTCTCCATTCTTGTGATGCTTTACTAAGAATAATGTGTGCCACTTCCATCCAGGTCAATACAGAAGATGTAAAGCCTCATCTTTTTAATGGCTGAATAGTATTCCATGGTGTACTACACGACAGCTTGTTAATCCACTCCTAGGCTGGTGGATATTCAGGCTATTTCTGCATTTTCTTGATTGTAAATTGAGCTGTGATGAACAGTCTAGTACAAGTGTCCTCATGGCAAAAGGATTTGGGGAAAGCTTTTTTTTTAAACGCCATCTGATCTGAGTAATTAAAAAATAAAGCAAAACCCATGCCCATTTAAGAGCCCTCTAAGACTCACTCTCAGGGAAGGCCAGGTTGGATCTGACCTCCTGGGGCCTCTCCCCATCTCCAAGGGGAGAGAGTGTGCAGGTGGCAAGCCGCTGGGTTCTGAAGCCTCTCAGAGAGAGGAAGCACATTTAACACAGAGGTCCCAATTTCCTGAATTTTCTTCTATCTCCCAGTTTGTAATTCCCAATCTCTACAAATACCACCGTATGTTCATGATGGTTCCTCTTCGGTGTCAGCAGGTTGGGAAAGCACATCTCGAAACCGAGAAGCTGGACTCTGCGGGCAGCACACGGCCTTTACTCAACCAAGTCTCCAAAGCACTGTCGCCTTCCACTCGGGCGGAAGACTCACACGTTAGCACTGCTGGGGGTTTCGTGTCTATGTGGGTTTCAGGGAAACTGCGTGATGACTTTTTTTTTTATAGCCATCTCCAGCTTCCTCTGCACAGGATTCACGCTTGACCATGGCCGGGGGCTGGACCAGTGACCAACATGCCCAGCTCCAGGCGGTGGGGGCTGCTCTGGCTGTTCACTTAGTACAAAGGCACTGCCTTCTGCTCCCTCAGGACAAGCTCTGCTAAAATATGTCTCAATGTGCAGAATTAAGACCCATCCCACCAGTTTTTCCAAACAAATTACATCATATTTGCATCTCCTAGAACCTTCTCCACACTTATAAAATTGTACAGAGATGTAGGATAACACGGTTCAATAATTCAGTATAATTAGAACATTAAATGACTGAGCTGAGTCAGAGGATGGGGAGGGGAGGCTGTACAGAGAGATGGGATCATTTAACTCAAAAGGGCTTATTCATGAATGTTAAACACCTTACACTTACCTGGAGGACAGCGGGAAGCCATTTATCCTACTTACAGATAAAACTGGATTCAGAGGGTTGCCTGGGATGGGGAAAGGAGAGATTGGTCTAAAAGAAGCCAGCCTCTTCTTTCCACCTGCCTTGCTAATGGACACAGGAGACCAACGGACTCCAGGCTAATATTGATCAAAGTCCATTATTCCTTTAAGAAAAAAATGGCCTCTAATACTAAATAAAATAGAGAAAGCAGTCTTTCTCACTTAGTCTGATTTTGAAACTGTAACATTGAACATAATCTCCATTCTTACAAAGTACAATGAGTCTGATTTTCAATGGATGTAATTCATAAGTTCCACATTAATTTTTTTTTACAAAAAATGACTCTGCCTTCCAAAGATTATACGTCTACGAGAATTCAGTACACAGAAACACCAAAACAAGAAGCCATTATCAAATTTCAGAAGTTGAGATGTCTTCTTGATAAAATTGTAATGGTTTTTCTATACATGTCGGTTCAGTGGGTTCCCTAAGATGTATTTGTATGATCAGTGTCTTATTTTCTAAAAGTCACATCATTTTCATTCCTAAATGATCACTGTCCCTACATAAAGAAGAAAACTTGTTCATGTTTAATGCATAGATTTGCATTAAAATAGTTATTCACCCAAAGGAAAAAAGTTAGGTAGGTTTACTTAAGTGAATATATTTTTAAAAACATTGTAAAAAACTGTAACAAGATTTTTATACACTCACAGAAACAGTATCATTAATACACTACATCTTAGACAAAAAAGAAATTTCATAATCTCCCAAAGTGATGATATTCTTTCGAGCCTGTGTATAAGAAAAAGATGGGTTTTAACTGAGTGTCCATATGCAGAAATATAGTTTTTCTTCTTTTGAATTTAAAATGTTTCAAAAGATTTATTACTATCTCTTCTTAACTCCTGTGATGCCAGAAATGTCTTCATGGCCCTTGCCTGATTCTAGTTACCACCCAAAGTGTGAAGGGAGGGTCTTCCTTACCCAGCCCCTCCCCAGACAAATAGAAAGCAACAAACTGCAGGGTCAGAAAGAACAGAATAAGGAAAGAAAAGACTGTGTGACTGAATTTTTTGTTTTATGAATATAAATATCTGATTTTTTTTCTTTCTTCACAATTTTTCCAGCAGTTTCTCCCTTTCAATCCTGATTGCCGCCTCCTTTATCTAATTTCTGGTCATTTGTTTTTGCTACAAGAAAAATGTGCATCAATGATAAGATTAGAAAATGTTAGAGATAAAATTGGAAGAATGTTGGTTTCCCGTGACTATTCTTACGAATTACCACAAATTGGGAGACTCAAAACGAGAAATGTGTTCTTTTACATTTCTGGAGGCCAGAAGTCAATGATCGGGGCACAGGAAGGCTGGAACGCTCTGGAGGCTCCGAGGGACAATGCTCTGTCTTTGCCTCTCAGACCCACGAGCTGGGCGTCCTCCCCAACTTGTGTGTACATGGTCCTCACAGCTCCCTGCCCCTGGTCACATTGCCTCTTCCTCTTTGGTCTCTCTGCTCCATGTGTTACTGGATTTATGGCTCACTTGGAAAATCAAGGTTGGCCTCCTGGTCTCACAATCCTTAATTTAATTGTGGTTACAAAGACCCTTTTCCCCAAATAAGATAACAGTCACAAATTCCCAGGCTTAGAACACCAATATATCTTTGGGGGACCATTGATCATCAAATGGGTATGATAAGTCAGTGACAAATAGTTTACAGAAACTGCGTAGTTAGTTGTATGTGAAAAATTTTCATAGTCAGAATCATTATCCCTTATGTAGGGAATGGAAATTGAATGGATCTAGAAGGAAAAAAACAAGTGTGCACTAAAGAACCACTGTCTGCCAGGCAGAGGGACGATCTGGGTTTATGTGTCTTGGGACCAATTTTTTAAAAAAAATGAAATTATGAATGTAAAAGTAGATGTAAAAGTGAGTACGTGTTTAGAATGATGTAACAAATTCAAAGTTTTAAATAGCTTACAAATACATGAATATAACAAAATCCAGAAAAATAACATTTTGTCTTTATCATTATTTTTAATGAACATTTTCACAATTCCTCCATAATACTTTTTCATCCCTGAATCCTGGGTTCATTCTGTTCAATTACCTCTTCATGCGAGGATCTGAATATCATTTGGAATAATAGGATAATTCAGTCATTCCTCTAGCATGGTCAGTGGAAATTCATTTTTTTGCTACAAATAACTTGGGTTTTATTCTAGCTTCAGCACATAGGGAGTTTTATGGTTTTTTATGTGGTTTTATGTTTTTATGTTTGCTATAAAACTATAGTTGCTTGGGTTTTATATTCTCTGTGGGCAACCTCTTGGAGAATCTTAGAACTCTGACTTCGCAAGCTTTGCCTCACCCCGTGGACGTGACTGCGTACTTCCTGCCATTCGTGAGCTGGCTCTGGTGGAGAGTGGGGACTAGCAGCTATAAACCAGGGCCTTTAGAGTGCTTCATTACAAGTGGGAAGGGAATAGCATTAGTTCAGAGCCTTCTCCATGGGCGTATCTGGGAAAGCAATGAAATGTACCAGAGTCAAGTTTTCACTGGGGAGTTGGGTAGATGTGGCCATGCTGCTAACCCAGAGCCACGCACAGCCTGAAGCCACCACCTACAACGTGGCCCTCGGGCCTCCTCTCTGCACTCCTGAAGGAGAATGCATGGAGCTTTAGAAGAGGCCTGAGCAAGTGGGGGCCCTGAAGCTTATGCATAACCAAGTGTCATCTCAAACCCACTTCTGGAGTTGGTATTAATTATACTTTCCACAGATGGATAGATGGATGGTTAGATGGATTGATGGCTATATGGATGATAGATAGATGACAGACATGAGATAAAGTTTTTATCTTTAAGAATTACTTTAAAAGTTTGAAGTTTGAAATATAGAATTACCAACTCCAATAACATATTATTAATGTTACCTTCAAGTTACGGCTGTCTGAAATTTAAACCACACATGTTGGCGAGTCTAGAGGATATGATTAGACTTTGCATTAACCTTTGAAATCTACTGGAGGATCAAGTGAGATCCGTTCCCTTAATAAATAATCAGGCACAATGTTTACAGCTGAACATATGTGTGTGTGTGTGCTTTACACATAGCACTAGGCTTGTAAATCAATAACACTGAACAAATATCAATCCGACTTCTTGAGTAGCAAGTAGAGAAATGTTCATTTTCATATAATCTTTTCCCTATTTCCAAAAAAAAAAATATGTAACCTATGTACCATAAATCTGATCACACAGTAAGAAAAATTACTGAGAATAGCAAAACAACCATTTAAATTGCTGCCTTACAATAGCTCACTTTGGCATGTAAGGTATAATTCCTAAGAATAAATCAGTAGCGTAATCTGCTTTATGTTTGACAAAAAAAGGAAATGGCATTCTAAGATACAGCTGCAGAAACCATATGATGAATATTCAACATATGAGAACTGGCAAATTTATCTTTACTCCATCATTAAGCATTTTTGTGACAAGCTGGGTACCCATCCCTCGAGGGCTCTTTGTGTGCGTCTTTCTATCTAATGCGTGCTCATGCCCTTTCCTGATATCCTGCAAGACTAGCCTTTTCTTTTGTTTTCCAAATTTCTGATTACCCATATTGTTAGAAATTCATACTCAGAGAACTCATCTCAAGATAAGAAGACAAAACCTTGGTTCAAAACTTTTATTCTATCACCCAAAGTTTAATCTGTTAGCTTCTCCCTCAGTCTCCCCCAACAAGGTACAAGAACTACATGAAGGTTTATCACAGGCAAATATGTATAATTATTTTTGTTCATGAGGAATTATGCCTCTCTTATACCTTCAGACTGATCTCAATTTAAGATTAGATGAATCCTTGTTTTAGAACAGAATCCTCCACTTTAAGAATTTTATCTTTCCAAAGTCAACCATTCTACCATCCACCCTTCCTGTCTGTACAAGACTGCACAGGGGGAACGTTATAATTTGTCCGGTTTTTGATAACTCATGAATGGCATATACATAGTAGCTCACATAACTCACTGAAATCAATTTCCAGAGAGGATTTCTGGCGTTAAGCTGGAAGGCAGCACGTGTAATAAGATGAAACATTTATGCTTGAGATGCCTAATACATCCATCATCCTCACGGAGAAACTCACTGAGATTCTCCGTACAAACTGTTGAAGTTTGGTGTACCTGTGCACCAGAGGGTTCTGTAGTTGTTTTCAAAAAGTGCACAATAAAAATTATTCTCCATGTGAGAACTATTTCATATTAAAGTACATCATCAACACAGCAGCAGACCTGGCTTCTTCATTTATTATGTATCTCACTGCCCCAGAGTCCATGACCAAACATCAATATATCTTAACGCATTTTCAATATTTATAAGCTGAGGGCTTAGTTCCAAGAGTTATCAATAATGGCCCGGCTACGTCATTCATGCTCACCAGCATCTCAATTACACTGTCTACCAAGACCATCCTCAGAATTTTGTGCAGGCCAATAGTTTTTTAGAAAAGCTAATTCAATGTCCGTTAGGGTAGAGAGTGCCGAATTTTTCACTCCTATTCTCACTTCTTCCATTTGAAATACTTTCCCTAGAAAGTATTTCTGTTGTTTGCCACATAACAGAATATGTAAACAGGTGGCTGAGCTCAAAATAATACTTGCATAATGATGAAAGCAAAGTTAAACAGGAAATAGCATTGCCTACTAATATAAATAGCAGTGGCTGGTAAACAAGGGAGATAAATGTCAGAAATCCACATGCATCTAAACAAAGACGAGTGATCAATAGCACATATTTACCAAACACAGTCACCAAAAAAGCTGAGCCTATTTGCTCAACACCAAATGCAATCTACTTCACTGTGTTAAAATGAATGTGATGATCTAAGTAAAATGGCTTTTCAAATAGCATTGATTTCTCATTAGTAATACTTACACATGCACAAAAAGACTAATACAAAAGTATTTTTATTTATATAAAATGCATCTCAGACACAGTTTTATAAGTACATCTTATTGGAATTTGATTTTTAAGATAATTTCAAGGATTCATTCAGGCCCACTGTCCTGAAAGAAACAGATATCTTTTTTAAAAAATACTGATTCAATAAAACTTCAATTAACAAAGCTGTACTAGAAGTGGAAGGATGAACCCTGAGTACTGGAGAGTTTCTTAGAAAATATTTCTTTTTTAATTTTAACTTGTTAAATTGAAGGATCTTTACAAAATATTAGGATGCTCTATTTTATTAGAGTAGAAATGATTTCACTATTAAAACTTACTTGATTTATGCTTCTACTGTCTAGATTTCTGATTACTTAAAATTTTATTTACTGGAGTCCAAAACAGGCACCTGAATTGTAGTGTGTTTATGCCCATTTTAGAAGGGTTACCCTTGTTTCCAGGTGTCATTTCAATTATTCAATAATAAGATACCACTATGATGGTAGGTTATCATCAGCAAGCATCTGCAAAATGCATGCTAATTTTTTCAGTGTTCTAGAAGTGCCGTTGACTGCCAGTATCAGAATCCCAGCTCCAAGTGGACATTTCATGCTCTATTTCACCTTATATGTATCCACATTATATCCATTCATCTTCCAAACCAAATATATTATCTAAATAAAGAAATGTATGGCATGTGTCCTAAACCAAACCAAGGTGAAGGTGAAATTGCCATTTGCTTAACAATGCTGTCAAAATTGTGAGTCCACTAAAAACGTCAGAGGTGGCTACCGAAGGAGTTTTCAGTTATCTCTTTCTGGTCAATTCTTCCCTGAGAGAAGACCCCACCCCGTCTGCTATGGGTGACTGTCACATATTAAATATTTGCATATAGAATATGTTTAATCCTCACAATTGTGAGAGATGATCTACCTATTTAGCACAGGCAGTGCTTAGAAATAATTAAATATTTCAACGGTACACTTGCCCAAGAATTTTGTATCTCTATTATCCTAGTAAGAATCAGGGGAAAAATTGTTTCATTAAAAATTTCAAGGAATCAAAAAATGTAAGGTCTGTCTGGAAAGTATCTAGCCATGTTTGTCTGTATATCCCATAGCACATGGCTGGAGACTTTCTGGACAGCTCTCTTAGATGTCCAAAGTTGTGTACTCTCGTCCCATAGGCTATCAAAGTTGTGCTCATTCTCTTACATTAAAAAGAATTTTATTTTTAAATATCACCCAATGACTATTTAGGATTGGATATCCAGACAGAATTTTGTTAAATTTGGTAGATTAAAAGCAGAAAATTAGAGAAGGGGAAAGGCACACTTTGAAGATGGAAAAGTCAGGTAATTATAGACAGAGGCTGCACACACAGGGTGGCCAACATAGGGCAGCCTGTACGTATAGCAACTATTAGACAACTACTTTAAATTACATACAAATTATATGGCTACCCTGTGTGTATCTATGTGTGCGTACAGATATAGATATATAGATATATAGATATATATATACACACACACATATAAAATAATAAAGAAGCAGAGAGATCGCAGTTCTCGACCTGTAGGTCATGACCCCTTTAGACTGTATTAAAGGTTCACGGCAGTAGGAAGGTTGAGAACCACTGATCTAAGGGCTCAGAAACTTCTAAGAGCACCTGTTACACAATATACACTGATGGAAACACAATATATAGATGTTTTATCATCTATAAGTGGTTTAATTTGGTTTATTATACTTGATGTAGGCAGAGAAATGTGCAATTTTTAGGAGAAAAAATTTATAGAAATGGCTTAAAAACATTGATAATAAAGCCAAATTGTTGCTGTTGTTATAAAGAGTATTACATTCACTGATGATAGTGGAACATCAATTGCTGTATGAATTTAATGTGTTTGTACATCATTGGATAATGATAAGATCAGGTATCCTTATTTACAATCTTATCATTGGCTATATATACAGGCTGCCCTATGTCGGCCACCCAGTGTGTGCAGCCTCTGTCTATAATTACCTGACTTTTCCATCTTCAAATTGTGCCTTTCCCCTTCTCTAATTTTCTACTTTTAAGCTACCAAATTTAACAGAATTTTGTCTGGACACTCAAACATATCCAATCTCATGCACACGATTCATATCATAGGCTATTATTAAAACTAAGAAAACAGAACAATATATAGATAGCTTTGTGCCCATCTAGAATAATAGAATAGGGATCTGTTTCAAAACGGTAATCAGAATGATTAAGGAATTCCAGCCATTGAGTGTGGGCTATTTCCGAAGTGAAAAATAGGAAATAGATAGAACTAAGATAAGAGAAGAAAAGAAAGGAGGGAACAACTTGGAGCATGGCAGAAAAAAAGCAATGACAAATTACAGAAAAAGCAGATCCATATTAGATAAAATTCATATTGCATACAAGAAGATTACCAGGAAAGAGGGCGGAAGGAGAAGAGTCAGTCTGCCGCCCTGGATGGAAGGAAAGAAGCAGGATTTACACCCTCCTAATATAGATGGGGCGGGGCTCTGGGGAGGGACTGTCATTACTGTGACCTGCCTGTGAGCCTTCAGACCTCTGAGAAATAGAAAATTACTCCCAACGACTCCTCTAGTCAACAAAGTAAAACTTTTTGTGTTTCCCTTGAAAAGGGTAGGACCACAAGCCTGACCATGGTTTGCTTTCGGAACAGAGAGATTCAGCTGTGAAATGACGGGCTCATAGATTACCTTGTCGTAAGTATTAGAAATTGGCCTGCGAAATTGTGCGATGATTAAAGCATTTTCCTTAATCTTTCTCTCAACTCTGATAAGTCCTTTCCCTTCCTTTTGTCCTTTGTGTGGAGGACAAAGCCCATCAGGATTCACGCCTGCAGCTCAGACACAGCCGCCTTTCCTCCAGGCCCCAGCCCAACTGTAGATCCATCATGTCAGATGACAATTCCATAGGAAATCAATATTTTGAAAGGAAGATTGCTTCAGCCACTGCGGTGTGGACTGTGGGTGCAGCCAGTGAATTCAAGAAAGCAGACCCAATTTTAACTGCTGCCCACTCTGGCAGGATTGATTGCAGGTAACTACCTCAGAGGGGAGGGGAGGAGATATTTATTTCTCCCTCTCTTTTCAATGTGTTCCTGTATTCTGGATCAAATAACAATTGTTTCAAGTTGATGTTCTTTCCACACAACCTACGTTTTCATGACTAAGCAGCAATGGTGCATCTCAGGATGGTCTATCTGAACAGCTGCTCTAATGCCCTGACTCAAGCAGCTCCTGGGAAAACCGCAATTAGACACAATCCAAATATTTCAAAAGATTAAAACCTGAATTTTATTCTTGATGTCAACATTTTAAACTAATATTACACATTTTAAATGCTTCCTTCAAATAGTTTATTTCATTTATCCAAGAATGTAATATGATGATATTAGGGAAAGAGGGGCACTTCGGCTGGCAGAGATCTCAGACCACTGAGGCTTGCATGAAAGGTCTTTATTGGTGGGAGGAGGGAGGCTGCAGAGCAGCACCGAGGAGAGGAGAAAAGGGGAGAAAAAAGAGGGGAGAGAGATAAGGAGAGAGTGGGGAAGAGAAGAGAGAGAGAGTAGAGAAGAGCGAGGAGGACGAGGGGGGTGGGGGTGAGAGAGAGAGCAGAGAAGGAAGGCCAAGTGAGGTGGGAGGGACAGAGAGATGGTGGGGGAACATATCATATAGGGAAGTTTTAGACTGGTGACGGCTGGTGCGATAACCAATAAGGAGTTATTCTTCCAGCGGGAAGAGCCATTAGGGGCGGGCAGTGGGAAATTGGAACAGGGTGATGAGGTAAGCAGGCCACTACCTATGCTAGGGGAGGAGTTGTAACTTTAAGGGCAGGAAGGGGCTTTTAGGGGGAAGGGACTTCCTGAGGCAATAATCTAACAATTAGTACAAAAAATTAAGATTCAGAAGGACAGAAGAAAAAACATGACCATTGTTAAGTTTATCTCCCGAAGATAATCATTATTACATCTTCATCTACTCCTTCTAATCCTTTTTCTAGGCAATTGTCTTTAACACAGTGAATCTCATACTGAGGGGGCAGTAACATGTCCTTTATAAAACCCTCCTGGTAGTCAGAGACAGTGATCATTAATATAGTTCAGACTTGCATAAGAATTTATTTTCCACAAATGCCATAATCTACTTAATCATCTTACTACAGCTGATATTTAAGTTGTATCCAAAATGGCATTTTTCTTTTAATCATAACACTGAGATAAACACTCATATGTATTTCAAAAATTCTTGACACATTGATAAATCACTTTCTAAAAGGGTTAAGTGCTTTTCCTTAGATACATATATTTAAAATAAACTTCTTCTTACTCATCCCTGATGTAAATCACCAGAACTGTCCAGATATCTTTATGTCAGTGTAAGAAATATGTTTTCTCTAAGAGGAGTTGAAATAGAGAATGGTTCTATATTACTGAGTAAATCAGCCAAAGAGCAAAGTGACGATCAATTTAATCTCCAAAAATTTGTTTTATAGCCCATGAGTTGTCAAGCTCTTTACAACCGAGGCTGAAGACTGACTCCACTAACCTGTGTGCAGTGTTCTTCACTGTCCCCTCTGCACCTTAAGCATGAAGAAAAGAAGGGGAAAAAGGAAAGTATGTAAAATTAGGAACTGCATCTGACATGATGATTTCTTCAACCTCAGATCCATTAAGGTCAGAAGGAAAAAAGAACTAACGATCACTAGGCACATGGCGAAATCTGTCCCATTCTGGCTTACCATGTGTACTTTCACTTGACCACTTTTCTAATTTTAAGAAGAGGTTTAAAATAGTATAGAGCAGAATGCAGGTGCCATGACAGCCAAAAGCCCGGAGTTTGAGTTGGGTTCTAACAAGCTCCCCGGCGCTGAACAAGTCAGATAACCACTCTGAATATTAGTATCCTTTGTGAACCGCCTGGTTGGGAAAATTAATCTCTCTAAGTTTCCGTGGCATTTTAAAATTCTGTGGTACTAAGCCCTGATTTATATATAGCAGGATAAAATCTGTAGATTCTTCCTCTCATTTTTCTTACTGTTCTCAGCTCATATACTCAGAGATATTCATTGCTGAAGGTGTAGAGTGGAATACAGAACAAAGAAATAATTCAAATGGATTTCTGAATGGGATTTTGTTCTGAAGGTCAAAGCTTTTGCATTTGCATGATTCAGCCACCCAAGAAGGGAAGGGAAGACATCTACTAACCAAAACCTGGTTCTCGGAGCCAGAAGGCCCTAAGAGCACAGGGAGCCAGAAGGTACTCAGAGCGCGGGGAGCCAGGAGGGACCCAGAGCGCGGGGAGCCGGGAGGCACCCAGAGCACGGGGAGCCAAGAGGGACCCAGAGCGCAGGGAGCCAAAGGCCCTAAGAGCGCAGAGAGCAGAAGGTACTCAGAACGCAGGGAGCCCGGAGGGACCCAGAGCGCAGGTAGCCGGGAGGCACCCAGAGCACAGGCTGATCCCACATTGCTTTTCATACAGTTTGTCAGGGCCCACAAGCTGGTCAGGAAATCAATTCCTGGGTCTAGACCAGCATTGCTTTTTTTCTAATGAAATGGAATAGAGTTCATTGTAATCAGCAACGGCAAGTTAAATGTGTGATTTCCAGAGCTGATATGAAAATACATTTCTCAGGGAGGGCTTCTATCAGAACACTTTGAAAACACACCTGTTTAGATGATAAGCCACGGTGGGCAGGATGGAGAAGGGTGCTCTGCCATCCAGCTGTCCAGACGTTTGGATGTGCATTCGTGCATGCTGGGACAGGACTGGGCGGTGGGCGGCTCCACGCAACCTCTGAGCCTCTGTCCTTCCTTCTCCTACTGAGGGCTTGAAACCCAGAGAACCGGAATCTGTAAGAACAATAAAGTTTACTAAGAATATTAAGGCAGAAAAGCTCCATTTCTGTCTGACCCTCTGAAAAGATGCAGCCTAAGTGTGATGCTGACCAATAAGAACCACTGCTGTGGGGTGTAAACTACAGCAGGTCAGGCATAGCCAGGGAAGAATCTGAAATACAGAGAGAATCCAGAAAGACACTCCTACCCAGTGCTACACACAAGTTAGGTAAAAAAATAAAATAACATCATCCATGCAAGGTGAGTGGATGAGGAATGGGGGGACCTACAGGGCGGAATGGGCTTCCCAGAGCAATCACTGCACTTTGTCAACACACAAAGGACAGCCAGCCCGTTCCTCCAGCAGTGAAGGTGACAGGCAGGAGCCACAACCATCGCACTCCATCCAGCATCAGGGAGATAATGAAAAAGATAAGAGCCTCCATCTTAAGAGTCTTAAAGCTGAGTTTCTGAAGAAGATACAGCTTTAAACTAGAAGTTACCTTGATCTGTTGAAATCATTTTCCATCATAGCAGAAGTAGTGGCTTAAAACATATGATAAATTCATTTAATAGAAATTATAAATCTAAGTTCACGACTTTTATTCATTACACACCTCTCTTCAATTATATTTTAGGTACATTTAAAAGCATACAATATCTTCTTCTTTATTTTTAGAGCACAGCCAATATCATCCACATAATTTCTGCTCCATAAGAACCTCTTTCAGTGTTTCTGTCCTTCACTGGCAGAGCACATCTGAAATCAGGGTCTGCGTTGTGCACTGCGCACAGGGGCAGTGGCCCAGCTGCCCAGGGTCTCAGCCAGCCCAGATCTCACTAACATATTTGATGACTAAGGAACCAGTCGATGCAGCACCCTGACAGCCCTCCCAAATCAGGGGATCTGCTGCATTGCCGAGCACAGTTCACGTATTGGATTAAACTCATCTCTCGGCACCCTGAACACGCCATACTGGCTAAAGCACACACAAACATCGTGGGGATGGGAGGGTGTATGTCAAGTCTTCAACATTCTATAGACATTATAAACATTTTAAAAAGTTCTGGTCAGACCCCAAAGGTGTCAGATGCAAGTGGGTCAGCCAATCAGGCCGATAATGCTACATATAATACAAGTCCTCAAGAGATTAACTCAGAATTTACACCAGGAAGGAGCCATCATTTCTTAAATGTTTCATAAATAATCAGCAACACTTCCCTGCTTGGCAATGACTCCATGAACAAGCTCCTTAGTACATAGAAGTGTCAAAGGTTCTGTGGTAATCAATTACAAATAGGCTATAGATTATTTTTTCTACTGCTTCTAAATGCCATGATAATTGTTCCTGTTTTAGAGTGCACTCTTATTGCATTTGAGATTGTTTTATTACTCTAAAAAGCCATTTAAATCATTTCTAGGTCTGAAAGCATATTTTACTGAGTGACACATTGATTCTTTGATCTCTAGTAAATAAATAATGTTCGTTTTTAAAGACTAATTATTTTTCCAAAAGATCACGAAAATTTTAAAATAACTCTTCTGCTGAAACTTATGTCAGTCAACTACAAGTAAAGATACAACTTAGAATCTTGGCAAAAGACAACAAAAATATTCCATTGTGAATTAGATAATAGAATGATTTTATGGCAGATCTGCCGTCTCTGGTCATAATGGCAGGAGGTAGAATCAAAGAGGGCATGAGTTTTTATAATTAGTCTAGAGTCCACTCATGTGGATTTGCTGATTTTGACTGTATGTTCAAATTACTGTGAAGAAGACATTCAATCATTCTTTGGAACGTAAACCTTCATCTGAGCCCCATATTAGCACATTGCATACATATTAATTTATATACATGTTCCTATGGGTGTCAATGGTCTCTGGACACTAAGAATTTATAAGGTCCTGTTCCAGAGGCACCTGCTCCATGAGGCCATCCCTGAGCCCTCCCACTCAGAGATTGTCTTCGGCCTCTTTTCAATTCTAGCAGTGCCAGTGTCTGAACACAGAGCATTGCACCTATGATATGTGCTCAAAGGATCCAGTGTTAACACATCTATGATATCTGTTAAAATGATTCAAGAAAAGATAATAAGTTAAATATTCAAGCAAAGAGACTTCATCCCACAATGGAAGGGATATCAAAATACATTAAAATAGTCAATAAAGATTACAGCCATATTTAGGGATATGTTATGGCATTTATATTTTAAAAATCAATTCCTAATGGAACCAGAAAGCTAAATATTGTTAGGACTACTGGCTATAGTAAAGTGCGCTGGCCATCCTTGTGTTCAGCCTCTCATTTTAAAACCTCAGTTTAAGAGTATGTTCTTTATTAACATATTCACCAAAGAAGTAACGTACACAGGTATTTGTGAATTCATAGCAATGTGGCTTGTTCTTTTGTAAAATGTAGACTTGTCTTACAATGTATTAATCAACACTAAAATGCCTGTACTAAACAATAAAATCACTTGTAATGAAAAATGTATTTCTCACAAGCAAGAAATACATTGGCAATGCTTATCAGCCTGTCGATAACCCTTTTGTAAGCAAATCAGCTCCACGTTAGATTATTCACTTTTCATTTTTCTTCCTCTCCCCTTGTCATAACAATGAGTGAAATTTCTATCAAAACAACAGACAAGGCTGAATAATCCTGGTGCACAAATTGCACAGCTCATGTTAAAGATTTTAACACAGTGGTTGCTCCTGCTAAGGGCTCAGCAAAGGGTTGCCATAGTACAACCTTACCTGGTTGCTCATGACAGAAATCTGTTTAGAACTGTTAGAAGGAACAAAAAGAAAGTATCCAAAGGAAATTAGATTAGTTTATGAATCTAAGAAATAATTGGACAACCAAGTTAAGAGATACCGTGTTTCCCCCAAAATAAGCCCTACCCAAAAAATAAGCCCTAGTAGGATTTCTGTGCATTTGTTAAATAAAAGCCCTACCCTGATATAAGACCTAATGATGGGCATGGCTATTCTGCATATCTGCATAGCCTGGGTAAGGAAGACTGAAATACCTTGTATCTGCCACAGCTCCTTTCTCTAAGCAGTTGACACTGGGGGGGGGGGGTGTCCATGTGTAGTAATGGTGGTCGCAGGCATCCTATTGCGCATGTGTGAATGGCTAGGGGAAAGGAGTTCACACATCACTAGCACCAGCCCCACCAACAAGGTGGGCTCCCCTGTTGGGTTCCAGAAGAAGATGACTTAACTGTATTTGAATAAATGTAGATTACTATATTATACTTAATAAAGAAAAGACATCCCCTGAAAATAAGCCCTAGTGTGTTTTCTGGGAAACACAGTGATCAAAGAAGCATCTGGAGCTTAGAAAAAACTGAAACCAAAAATTTCAACACTGTTAGGTTTGTGTCTTGGACGCTGAGTTTTTCCTCTTTCCTCATTTCCATCTCCTTCTCTCTGGTAGTGGGATGTTCCTCAGCGTGAGCTCGCTGCCTCCCTCACTCGATCTCCTTCTCTCTGTTAGCTCCATCTCCTTCTCTCTGGTAGCGGGATGTTCCTCAGCGTGCACTCACTGCCTCCCTCACTCCGTCTCCTTCTCTCTGGTAGCGGGATGTCCCTCAGCATGCCTTGTGAGAGCCAAATCAGCACCATTTTATTATTAGACTATAGAACTTCCCCTTTCCCACCCACCCCAGCCGCCATCTTAGATCTGCTTCCCCTAAACTCAGGCCTTTCCCCAAAATCAGGCATCCTAATCAGCCAATCAGAAGCGTACCCCACCCTCTTGCCCCATACCACCCCCACCCCCTCGCCATTACCCCACACCCCTCTTGCTCCATATCACCCTAGACCCCCTACCCCTCGTGCCCAGTTGCAACCAATCAGAAGCCTCCTCCGTGCTATTGTAATCACGAACCACCAATGGAAAATTATACCCCACCCTTCTTGCTTTCTGTACCCTATAAAACTTTGCAGACCCCAGGCTTGAGGCTCTTCCTCAGTGTGCGTACCAGGAGAGTCCAGGCCCGGGCGCCGGGCCTGCTAAATAAAGCTCACCTTTTGCTACTTACATCTGAGTGTGCCTCGGACTGTTTGCTGGGGGCTACTTAGGGGAATTTTCAAGCACAACAGGCTCACTGCCTCCCTCACTCCATCTCCTTCTCTCTGGTAGCAGGATGGTCCTCAGCGCGCGCTGGCTGCCTCCCTCACTTCCGTCTCCTTCTGTCTGGTAGCAGGATGGTCCTCAGTGTGCCTCGCTGCCTCCCTCGCTCCTGTCTCCTTCTCTGGTAGCGATGTCCCTCAGCCTGCACTCACTGCCTCAGCAGCAATCCTACTCCTGTGTATTTACTGAACTGAAAGAGAAACTTAATTTATACCAAATAAAAATCCTTACACAAGTTATAATGGCAGCTTTATTCATAACTTTCCCAACTTACCCAAACTAAAAACAACCCAATGTCTCTTAACTGTGGAATAAAGAACAAACTGTGGTACATTCACATAACCGGAAAATTACTCAGCAATGAGTCAGCAAATCATGACAAGTGCAGCACATGGACAGACCCTGAACACCTTTCACTGAGTAAAGGAACTGGGACTCAAAAGCCTGCACGCTGTGTGGGACGATTTATAGGATGTTCTTGTACATTTGTTCTCTGTACAAAACTACAGAGACAGAAAATAAAGCAGAGGTTGTCAGGGATTGGGTGGGGGAAATTTTCAACTACAAAGCACCAAAGAGAAAATTGGGAGAGATGTTGTAACTCTTCTGTATCTTTGCTTTGGAGGTGGTTGCAAGGCTTTATGCATTTCTTAAAGTTCACAGAACTGTACACTAAAGCAGGTGAACTTTACTTTGTGTAAACTGTAATATGGAAAAAAATAGAAAAAAACACAAATGAGTTAGAAAAAAGTGACAAAAACTGAAGAGATAAAATGTTGAAGATGCTGGAAAGATAATCCTAGGAGCTCCTAAAATTAAAACATCAAAACAAGGACACACGAAAAAATACCAAAAACCATCATTCAACAAGAAGTTCTTGAAGTAAATATTTTAAACTTCATAGAAAAAGAGCACATGTAGCTCTCTTCTCTCCTATCTTCCCCTCCCTCCTCCCTCTCCTCTCTCTCCCTCCTCTCTCTCCCACCCACCCTCTCTCTCTCTGTCTCTCCAACCACCCCACCCCCCATCCACCCCATAAGAAAAAAAGAGCACATATATACCTGACAATTTAAACACAGAACTACTATCACTAAGCTATCTCTCGTAAAATTATTTGGGCATTTTCTAAAAAGAGTATTTGTCTTTAAGGTAAAGAAAATTAGGTTATCATCAGACTTTTACAGCAATGATATGTGCCCCAAAAAAGAGGATAATATAGTTGAGAATCTCGATGACAGAATATGTGTTCCAAGGATTTGACATCTAGCAAAATTGGCTTTCTAATATAAAGAGCATAAGACAAATTATTATTAACATTGAAGAATTAGGTCTGTTCTTATGAACACTTTCTGAGGAATCTATCAGAAAAAGAATTCCA
>CAUYQV010086352.1:0-20607 GCA_963574575.1 Galagoides demidoff | reverse complement strand
TTTACTATAGAAAAAACACATTGAATCACAGCATTAGTTCCTGGTAAGGACAGGGCGTATCCCACAATTTTTAGTGCATTATTGTATGGAACATGGTTTGTTTCAAAATGATGAAATATTTGTAACCATTTGTCCTCTATTGTGATTTTTGCTTATGCTCAAGATTTAACCTTTTTCTTATCAATATTTTTTTTAATAATGATACCTCCTAAGTCCTAAGTGTCACTTTCAAGGCAGGCACTAGACTTTTTGCCACCACTATAAAATATAAATAATACGAGTAGTGTCTGCTAAATTCATGAAATAAATAAATTACTTACCTAAATTATCTGAATAGCTGATTTGTTGACGTCACTTGTTTAACTAGCACTAGCATTGCAGTATGATGTGTATCGTCTGAGAGACAGTTACAAAATGTTTTCGTGGTTGCCAATGCCAAAAAATGCCATTGTTCATTAAGTCCAAACAATGGTGGTCGAATTCTAGCAACTGATCAACAATGTGAACTTTGATAAGCAGTTCTCGATAATCAGTTCTCAACAATTATTTGTTATCATTAAAGTTTAACATTCTAAAATTAACAAACATAATATAAAATTCATATCCTGGAGAAATAGTAACATGGCAACTGAAAACCATATATTCCCTTCCTGTTCACCCACCATTCCCTAGCTTGTTGTGCGTTCTTTCCAAATTCAGGACTTTTTAAAAATGCCATGGGACGCAGGACAAATTGTTAAAAATGGGGACTGTCCCGCCAAAAGCCGGATGTCTGCTCACCTTAAGTTAATAGTATTCTCTGACCCTAGCCAAGGCTGCAATGAGTTCATGTGCTCTGGAAATTGCAGGTTGACCTTGTACGACCTTGGAGGCAGCTGCTAGAGAAGGTGGAGGGTGTGGTGAGGACCCTTGTAAGGGATAGCCTGCTTGTTAATGCTGATGATGCAGAGGTGGTGCTGCGTGCCTGGAGCCACTTCCTATTGACATGCAAGCCTAAGTGTTTGGGAGAAGGGGGTAAAGGTGTCACCATGGAGATCGTCAGTAAGATGGAAGCACTTTTATTGCTTATGCAGCGACTCAACAACAAAATCAACTCCTACTCTAAGGCAGGTATGTATACTTGGATGTGTGTCTCTGTCACTTACCATTGCCCATATTGTGTACATTGACAGGAAATACATTTACAAATACAATGATCATATTTTTATCTATTGATAGAGAAGATAGATTGATTGAGACAATTTGCTCTGTTGCCCAGGCTGGAGTGCAGTGTTATGGTTATAGTCCTGCTGGGTCTATAGGTTTGCGCCACCATGCCCAGCTAAATTTTGGATTTTTTTGTAGAGTTAGGGGTCTCAGTATGTTACCCAGGCTGATGTTGAACTCCTGAGTTCAGGCATTCCTTGTGCCTCAGTCTCCCACAGTGCCAGGATGACAGGTGTAAGTACCGTACTTAGCTGTAGTTTTTATTACTTCAATAATTTATAGTCAGAGTTTGGAAATATTTGGCCTAGAAAGTAAAATGAAGCTGAGACAAAGTATTCAAAACTGGTGATCCTAAAAATTCAAACAGGAAAGAAATTGGTTGCCAAGCTTTATGTTTCATTTTATATATAATTAGCTATAATGATAAAACATGTATAAAACTTAAATAATGATAAAATAGCACATGAAACTTTTTTATTCTTTTTTTTTTTTTTGAGACAGAGCCTCAAGCTATCCCACTGGGTAGAGTGCTGTGGCATCACAGCTCACAGCAACCTCCAACTCCTGGGCTCAAGCGAGTCTCCTGCCTCAGCCTCCCAACTATCTGGGACCACAGGCGCCTGCCACAACGCCCGGCTATTTTTTTTTTTTTGGTTGCAGCCGTCATTGGTGTTTTGGTACCTGGGCTGGATTCAAACCCGCCACCTTAGGTGTATGTGACTGGCACCTTAGCCACTTGAGCCACAGGCACTGAGCCCTTCACTATTTTTTTAAAGTTTTTTTATTTTTGGCCTTTTTTTTTTTTTGGAAATTGTCTTGCTTTGTTGGCCCAGCTACAGTAGTACAATGATGTCATTGTAGGTCACTGCAATTTTAGACTCCCAGACTGAAACAATTTTCCTATCTCAGCCTCCCAAGTATCTTCACCACTCTCAGTTAATTTCTTTTATTTTTAGCAGACACAAGGTCTTGGTTGTATATTTTAGGTTATTCTTTTTTGGAGACAGAGTCTTAAGCTGTTGCCCTCTGTAGAGTGTTGTAGTGTCACAGCTCACAGCAACCTTAAACTCTTGGGTATGATTCTCTTGCCTCAATTACAGGCCCCACCACAGTGCTGAGCCTTTTTTTGGTTATAGTTGTCATTGTTGTTTGGCAGGCCCGGGCTGGGTTTGAACCCACCAGCTCTGGTGAATGTGGCTCATGCCCTAGCCAATGAGCTATAGGCATTGAGCCTATTTTATTTTTTTTAAGGTCAAGGGTAGACTAACCTTCACGCTAGGGATCAACTAGCCCCACTCTTGAGGTGTGACTCTTAAACTTATCTCCATTGACCGTCCTGTGTGTTCACTGAGGACTCTTCCTGCTGGAGGGGGGATGGTACTCTGGGGTTTACTCATCTCACATTTCCCCAGTAATTATCTTTTCTTAGAAGTTTTTTTGCTCATGTTTGGAGGGCTCGAACTTTTATAATTAGATAGCTTTATTTAGCCAAAGACTCCAGGTTCTTTTTTTTTTTTTTTTTTTGAGACAGAGCCTCCAGCTGTCCCCCTGGGTAGAGTGCTGTGGCATCACAGCTCACAGCAACCTCCAATTCCTGGACTAAAGCGAGTCTCCTGCCTCTCAGCCTCCCGAGTAGCTGGGACCACAGGCCCCCGCCACAACACCCGCCTATTTTTTGGTTGCAGCCGTCATTGTTGTTTGGCGGACCTGGGCTGGGGATTCGAACCCACCACCCTAGGTGTACGTGGCTGGCGCCTTAGCCACTTGAGCCACAGGCACCGAGTGGACTCTAAGTTCTTGAAGATTTTTGAAGTCTTTTTCTGAGGGGCTCCCTCCCTTGAAGCACTCTGTTCTTCATTCTAGTTGCTTTGGCCTCCCTGAGCTCTACTCTCTTCTATTCCATAAGACCTTTGTAATCTTTGTGGGTTCCCCCTCCGTGCTTTGCCATTTATAAATTGCTTCCAGGCAAAGCCTGGACAGTTATGGGCTTCATCTACTATCTTCAAAATATCATAGTCTTTTGCTGCCTTTTGTTGAGTAATTACAAGCTATTGTTTTCATGTGTTTTGCCCATGTTTTTTTTTTTTTTTTTTCCAGTTTTTGGCTGGGGCTGGGTTTGAACCCGCTATCTCCCGCATATGGGGCTGGCGGCCTCCTCCTTTGAGCCACAGCGCAGCCCTTTTTTTTTTTTTTTTTGAGACAGAGACTTAAGCTGTTGCCTTGGGTAGAGTACTGTGACGTCACAGCTTACAGCAACCTCGAACTCTTGGGCTCAAGAGATTCTCTTGTGTCAGCCTCCCAAGTAGCTAGTACTATAGGTGCCCGCCATAGCGCCCAGCTATTTTTTGTTGCAGTTGTCACTGTTGTTTTAGCCGGCCTTGGCCTGGTTCGAAACTGTGTGCCTCGGTGTGTGTGGCTGGCACCCTACCCCCTGAGCTGCGGGCGCTGCCTATTTTGCCCAGTTTTCTAGTTGGTAACAGTGGGAGGCCAAGTTGCATGTTAGTTCCTCATGGTTAGAAGTAGGACTCCGATGTATCACATTTTGATATGAAAAAGTGTCATAGAACAATTTCCTATAAAAATCAGTTGAAAAAATTTTCCTGGAAGGGGCTATATAAATTATAAACTTGGCAGATAAATATGAGTTGTTGTAACTATGTGTTATAGTCCTTATCAAGGAAGCCCAATTTAATGACATCCTTTATACCTGCTGACTTGACGACATTTCCCCATAGTGTAGATGTCATGGTAGGTGGAGACACGATCTTTCTCCTACACTTTAGAAATTGTAATACAGAAAAATTATGCCAACTCTTGAGTATTAAGACATTAATTTGGAATGCTATTGAGACATATTTTCACAGCTCGGTGACTATAGCACAGTGGTTATGGCACTGGCCACATACACCAAGGGTGACCAGTTCTCACACACCCTGGTCAGCTAAACAACAATGACAGCTGTTAACAGAAAGTGGCCAGGCATTGGAGCAGGTGCCTGCAGTCCCAGCTACTTGGGAGGCTTAGGCAAGAGAATTGCTTAGACCTAGGAGATTGAGGTTGCTGTGAGCTATGAACCATTCTACCCAGGGCAACATAGTGAGACTCTGTCTTTTTAAAAAAAAAAAAAAGGGCAGTGCCTGTGGCTCAAAGGAGTAAGGCGCCACCCCCATATGCCAGAGGTGGTGCGTTCAAACCCAGCCCCAGCCCCTGCAAAAAAAACAAAACAAAAAACCCCTCATATTTCCCATCCCTAACCTAATTTTCCTGTGTGTGTATTTAAACAGTAGCAAAAAAAAAAAAAAAAAAAAACAAAACAAAAAACTTCCATTTTATTCTATTATTAAACCTAAAAATCATATTGGACTAGAAGTTTCAACTTTTTCTTTCTTTTTTTTTTTTTTTTTTTAGACAGAGCCTCAAGCTATCCCCCTGGGTAGAGTACCGTGGCATCACAGCTCACAGCAACCTCCAACTCCTGGGCTCAAGTAATTCTCTTGCCTCAGCCTCCCAAGTAGCTGGGACCACAGGCGCCTGCCACAACACCCGGCTATTTTTTGGTTGCAGCCTTCATTGTTGTTTGGTGGGCCCGGGCTGGATTCGAACCCACCACCTTAGGTGTATGTGGCTGGTGCCTTAGCCGATTGAGCCACAGGCTCTGAGCCTCAACTTCCTTTTCACATAAACTCTTAGCTCTTGATTGGGAATTAAGTGCTGTGGATGATGATTCTTACTTATGCTATTTTAGAGTTTGCCAGACTTGTGGAAGAGTTCCGAAGCTTTGGAGTCAAACTTACACAGTCAGCCAGTGGCCATAACCATGGCACATTTGAGTGGGTTGACAGCATGCTGGTTCAGGCCCTGAAGTCTGGAGAGTGGCTTCTGATGGACAATGTTAACTTCTGCAAGTAAGAACCTCAAGCCTAATTGTGAATGGACCTACTTGAGCTTATACCAGGTGTCAGCTCTGGTATTTTTAATCCACTCTTTTCTTTCACTGGGTACACATCCTCAGCCATATTCACACTTCTTCCTGAGGCAACAGTGGTGGTCCATCATTAGACATCTGCAGGATTTCAGTTCTCTGATAATTTACAGCCAAACTGAATGAAAGTTAACAAAATTGAATTACTTTTCTATTCCCTGAATATCAGTCTTCCTTTTGTTTGGGCTTCTTATTTTAACTTTTAATTTTTAGGAAGGGTATTTTGCTCTGTTGCCCAGGCTGGAGTGCAGTATCCTGATCATAGCACACTGCAGCATGAGTTCCAGGGATCATGCAGTCCTCCTTCCTCAGCCAAGTACCTGGGGCTGTCGGCATGTGCACCATGCCCAGCTTGTTAGGGCCATTCTTTGTTTTGCAGTTTTTGACCGGGGCTGGGTTTGAACCCACCACCTCTGGTATATGGAACTGGCGCCCTACTCCTTTGAGCCACAGGCACTGCCCTGTTAGGGCCATTCTTAAGGGCAGATTTTTGAAATGTAGGATCTGGCACAGGGCAGACATTTATTAAAATTATGACTGATGACAAGAATTCAACTGTGTTATCACCCGTTTCTATAGTAAGGAGAAGGACAAGTGCAAACTTCTGCACATGTGCCTTTAGCATAGTGGAAGCTGCTGCAGGCCAGATGGCTCTTTGTGGGATTTTTTTTTGAATGTGCAAATTGAAATCCTTTGATGGATATGATGATGTTGAAAGATGGGGAATGGGAAAGGGGAAAGTGAAAGGGTTATAGTGGAAGAAACTTACTATTATTGTCCTTAATTTTATTATTTTTTCAACAAATATTTTTTATATTTTACTATTTATAAAGGTCTGAGCTGTATTCCTTGGGGAGTTGTTGGGGGATCAGTGGGGAGTCTGCTTCTGAATGAGATTACAGCTCTCTGGGGGAGTGATCCATGAGGAAGGAAGATGTGGCCAGGACTTGGCCAGTAGAGGAGCGTGTCAGCCAGTCTCCTTGTGATCCTCTCTGCAGCCCGTGCGTGCTGGATCGCCTGAACGCTTTGTTGGAACCTGGTGGTGTCCTCACTGTCACTGAGAGAGGAATGATAGATGGATCCACTCCCACAATCATACCAAGTCCCAAGTTCAGGTATTTCTGTGTCTCAAGTTTCTGCACAGTGATCTGATAGCCTCAGTAGCAAGGGTAGACATTCTGTAGAACCTCCTTATATTATGTTGGTAAACTGATTCTTGAAGTTCACTCAGTTAACAAATATTTATTGAGGCTCTATCATTTGCCAGGCCTCACTAGACTAGATTCCAAATGGTAGCACTGTGGTCCATTCAGGAGAATGCACTGCTTCCTTTGCTCTCCTCATAGGTGAGTTAGAATGATGAGTTAGCATGGTCTGATTTGGGGAATATGTGGAAGAGGGACTTTTCTTTTTGAGACAGTTTCAAGCTGTTGCTCTGGGTAGAGTGCTGTGGCATCATAGCTCACAGCAATTTCCAATTCTTGGGTTCAAGCGATCCTCTTGCCTCACTTGTTCTTTTAGTAGAGATGGGGCCTCACTTTTCCTTGGACTGGTCTTGAACACATGAGTTTAAGTTATCTACCTGCTTCAGCCTAGAAGAGGGATTTTTGAAGATCTTGGATAGCCGTGGTCTTTTAGGACAGTAGGTTTAGGGGAAGTGATTTTGCTGTGTCGATGCCTGTTAGGGTAGAAGGTACAATGCAGGTGATGGGAGCACACGTGGGGGCGTGAACTCTGGATGAGCCAAGTGCGATCTGTCCTCACTGATGTTGCTGACCTATACCATTGGTTGCACTGGGACTTAAAGCATTTCTTGTCTTTGAATTGCCGTTTTTCTAGACTTTTTCTCTCAATGGATCCTGTTCATGGAGAAATATCCCGAGCTATGAGGAATCGTGGACTTGAAATCTACATTTCAGGCGAAGGCGATGAGAGCACCCTAGACAACCTGGACTTGAAAGTTCTGCTGCACAGCCTTGGTTTGATGGGGGACAGCGTGTGCGACATCCTCTTGGCTCTCCACACAGAGATCCGGAATACTATTGCGGGTGAAGTGTTTGACTTCTGGGCTTCTGCAGAGTTTTAGTCTTACAGACATTTATGCTATTTCATTAGACTGCTCATCTAAGAGTTCTTACATTTAGTATACAGAGAAATAGAAACTACCAGGAAATCTCATTAAAAATGCAAATGTACAGATACTCTAACATTGGGCTCAGCAGATCAGGGGGTGGCATAGGAATCAGTATTTTAGTGACAACCCACCCCCACCCTGACTGCTTGAGGCACTGAAATTTGTGAAGTTTACCCATCCTGTCTCCAGGGTCATCAGTGGCTCTTGAAGGTAGAATAAAGGGGAAACTTTGAGATGCTTAAAACAGATGGGAGTTTTTTCTAAATGTTCAATTATACAAAAAGGAGCTATGACAGTCAATGAAGTCCTGTTTAGTGAATTACGCTGCTGTGTCAGGTGCAGTGCTGCTGGTTGCGCATTCAGTGCTTATATTGGTTCTGTGTCCGTTTTACAGATTAGGCTCAAGAGTTTGAGTAACTTGTCAAAGTTGGGTAGTTAATAAAATAATGACAGATGGGATTTGAAAATGGGCCTTTTGGAGTTCAAAAGCCCATGGCCCTTTACGATGGTACTCCTTTTAACACCGTCAGTGTATGTCAGCGTTAGACTAAAGGTGTTCGTCACCAGAATTTATCACACATGTGAGTGAGTCCCCATAGTGTCCTGCAGACAGTGCAGGTGGGGAGGGAAACAAATGCACGGGGCCCTCAGGAGACCCCGGGGTCGGCTTAGGTTCTCTAAAGTAAGTGCCTGGCTGGTGATGAATAGAAGGAGGTATGGCATGAGGGCAGAATTTATCTATTTTCATTAGAGATCTTGAAGAATCTAGTGCTCACAAGTGGCAATTTTTTTTATAGGTTCTCCAGCATCTTCAGTGTCAGCTCTAATCCAGACAGCCACACTCACTGTCCAGTACCTGCATCGGGGGCTGAGTTTAAACAGAGCCCTTTCCTCAGCATGCTGGGAAGTGTATGCCTGTTCCCAGCATTCGCTGGCAAACCAGAAGGTACTGTGGGATGTTCAGATGTTTCTAAGTGTTAGTTAATACCCTATGTTATTGAGTAGGTGGAATTTTTTTTTTTTTGAGACAGAATCTCAGTGTGCCACCCTTGGTAGAGTGCTGTGCCATCACAGCTCACAGCATCCACAAACTCTTGGGCTCAAGATTCTCTTGCCTCAGCTTCCCAAGTAGCTGGGACTCCAGGTGCCCAGCACAATGCCTGGCTATTTTTTGTTGCAGTTGTCATTGTTATTTAGCAGGCCCAGTCTGAGCTTGAAACTGCCAGCCTCAGTGTATGTGGCCGATGCTGTAACCACTGTGCTATGGACACCAAGCCAGGAGGAAATGATTTTTAAAGGTGGTAACCTTATGATCTGAAAGAGTTGCCCATTGGAGTTTTGTTCTAATAGGATCTAGTGTCTAGGTTCTGTTCTGGGAAATAGATTAAATGTGAATATTCTTTTCTTGAATCATACCTATCGTAAGCAGAAGTAGACTTTAATTTGTGCATTTTACGTGGAAGAATGTGTGTGATAGTTGCTATGACATGGTCATATGACTCTTAGAAAACGATTATCACTCTGCCACTTTTGGGGGTGGCACTTACATGTTGGTGCCTCTCTACTGTGTGTCCTTACCACCCACCAGCTTGTGAGGGCTTTACTGGAGAAACATATCTCTGCTTTGCGAGTGCATGAGACCTGGGGGAGCTCCCTTCTCGCCATGGGACTATGGCCGGATTCTGTTCCTTCGGCTCTCTTTGCTACTGAAGATTCCCACCTCTCCGTAGTCCGGACTGATGGACAGATCTTAGCATATTGCCTCAACAGGATGAGCCTGAGAACCGCCAGCTGGGCAAGGTCAGTGCAGGGCTCAGTGCGTGGGGTCTCTCTGGCTCCTTGGCTAGGTTTTGCTCTTTTGGAAATGGCCTGGACTCGGCATGTTCACTCAGAGCATTGTGTGGCCATTTATTCTCCTGCTGTCCTTGTGTTGTTACTCATTGTGATGATGCCCCCTTTTATTTATTAGGTTTGTGTTTTAATTGTCATCCTTTGTGGGAGACTCATCTTTTACCTCCTTACACCTTTGGTCCAATATTTTTAGAATAATTTCCTCAGTTCTTTGAAATGTGAAATTAAGGTTATGTTAGCACTGACTTTGCCCATTCCCATGAATTCCAGGAGTCAGCCTCTTACTTTGGAAGACTTACGGAAAATCATGCAGTCTTCCAGCCCTGACAACCTGAAATTCAGTGCAGTCGAACTGGATACTTACTGGGTTGATGAACCCGATGTTTTGGCCATGGCTGTTAAATTGCTCATAGAAAGAGCAACTAACCAAGATTGGATGCTCAGAGTTAAATGGCTTTACCATTTAGCCAAGAACATACCGAAGGGGCTTGGTGAGTAGAAAAGCTTAATTTGTCCAATGGCTGGATTTATATACACTTAGTTCAGTGTTTTAGCAGGCTTTGTTATTCTCTGACTACGCTGGTAAAATGATAGCTGGGAGGCCTCCTAGAAAGAAATGAGGGAGCAAGTCTGCCCTGAGATGTAGCACAAGAGAAACTTGGCTTCCTTTATAATCCCATAGCATTTCAGTATACGTCCTCCTTTCTATCAAATTTAAAAGGGAAATATATTATATTACTTTTTAGTTTTGAACATCTTTTTTTTTTAACTCCTGTACAGCCATTTTATATGGGGAAAGTGTTGTCACTTTTGATAAATTTCCCTGAAAGGTGCATAAAGACTCTGATCTTCGTTGCAGTCCTGCAGAGTGTCATGTTTAGATTTGTCCTTGGTGTCCCTGGGGATTGGTTCCAGGATCCTTTGGGAATACCAACATAGTTGTATGTTAAAACCCCATTTATGAAATAGCATATTATTTGCATATAACCTATGTAATGTATCCTCCTATATACTTAAAATTAACTCTAGATTACTTATACTACCTAATACAGTGTAAATGCTGTATACACATAGATAGTTGTTGTATTCCCTTATTTCTTATTTGTATTTTATTTTTTAATTTTTTTCAAATTTTTGATTTTTTTTTTTTTTGAGACAGTCTCACTATGTCGCCCTGGGTTATAGCTCACAGCAACCTCAAACTTCTAGGCTTAAGTGATTCTCTTGCCTCAGTCTCCCAAGTTAACTGGGATTACATGTGCCCACTACAATGCCTGGCCCTATTTTGGTTGTAGTTATCATTGTTGTTTGGCAGGCCCAGATGGATTCAAACCTGCTAGATCCTGTGTATGTGGTTGGCACCCTAGCTGCTGAGCTACAGGCACTGGGCTAGATTTTTGATTATTTTTGGTGTGACCTTGGGTATGGAGAGCTAACTATACTTTCTTTATACTTTTTTCATTTAAGAGGTAGAAAAGCAGCAGTAACATCACCTGGGTTGTAAAGTCATGGGATTTGTTGGTAGAAATTAATGAGTGATTGAGTTTACAAGAACCTTTCTGTGCTGCAAGATCTTATAGATAAGCCAACGAATGTGTGTGTTATTCTGTGGTACATGGTGGTGATCTGTGTAAATAGGTATAGAGGGAGTTTGTTTCAATATTTTTCTCTGCTTTGCCCTATGTGATAGCCACTAGCCAGCCACAGAAGACTACTAAAATACAAATATAAATTAGTTAAAAAGTAAACACAACCTAAAATCTGCTCCTTTAGTTGCAGTAGGCAAATTTCCACCTCTCTCATGTGAAGAGCAGCTTCTCTGACTGATAGTGCAGCTGTGCAGCATTTTCAGGAAGCGGAAAGTCTGCTCGGGCAGCACTGTCTCAGATTCTGACACTGGCTTCTCCTTTCTCACAGAGGCGATACAGATTCATCTGGAAGCCAGTGCTGCATCTCTTAAGAAGTTTTACTCAAGTTCTCTCTCAGCTGGGGTCAGTAACGTTATCAAACTAGTACAACCAAATACTACAGGTATGCACTTAAGTCATTTTTTATTTCTAGCCCTCCGGATTATTGTGGAATCTTGTCATAAGAAATAGACTTACCAGAGCTCCCAGTACAACACTTTTTTTAAGAACACTTATGTTAGATAGGAGCAAATGTTCCTTCTTTATTTGAAACTGTCCATTTATCATGCAGCTTTTTTTTTTGTCTTTTTTTTTTTTTTGCAGTTTTTGGCCAGGGCTGGGTTTGAACCCACCATGTCCGGCATATGGGGCTCACACCCTACTCCTTTGAGCCACAGGCGCTGCCCTCCTCCAGCTTCTTAAAGGGACTGAGGAACAGTGTAAAGACCTCGTTCATAGACAGGACTGTTGGTTTTTAGCTATACGTTCACTGCCTCTACCTGTGTTTAAAAAAGAGAGGAATTAGCCTGTGAGGTCTCTTCCATTTTTAACATTGTGTTGTTTACTAGTACTGTCAGGAGGAATGGTTTCGGACCATGAGATATCTAACTTTTAAAGGGAAAGCTACACAGCATCAGTTACTTAAGAAAATACAAAACCTCAATGGTAAAAAATGCAGGGTGGACATAAAGTTTGTGCACCCTGTACAAGTACGATAATGACAGAAGAAATAGACATCTAAGCTATCTCATGTATATATATACACATGTCACACATACACCGTGGACACCACTCAGCTGTAAAAGGCAAGAAGTAATGTCTTCTGCAGCCACTCAGATGGTCCTGGAGACCACATTCATAAAGAAGCGTGTCAGGAATGGAGAAGCAGACACCACATGTTCTCACTAACAAGTGGGAGCAAAATGATAGGTACACACGCACACACTGATATAAAGAACATGGGAAACCAGGAATGAGGGAGAGTGGGAGGGGTTGGTGGATGGAGCCTTCAGTGCTGTGATGCAGTGAAGGTCAGGTCCTGTCCCGGTGACAGGCATGGTAGAAGCCCTGGCTCTAGCATTATGCAATGAATTTATGCAACAGAAACATTTGTACTCTCGTAATATTTTGAAATTTAAAATATTTTCAGGAGTTTTTTTTTTTTTTTTAAGTAAGGAGTAAGAGGATGTACTTAATTTCTTGAAACAGAAGAGTATAGTTGATCTCTCCATTGTCCAGCACCCATGGCAACTGGTAGGTTTTGGATAAAAGTAGTTTCTGATTGTTTGAATGATTAAAAATAGGCCTAATACCCCATATCATACCATAAACTTGATGATATTAACATTAAAATATGCTAATTAAAAGCAAATTAAGACAAAGACAAACTTTAGTTACTGTAAGACTATAACTAATGTTTTTCTTACTATATTATAGAACCGCTTTGTAAATGGCAGTGTAGAGTTTTAAATGGCAATCAATACACTTTTCAAATACACTTCAATATTTTTTTAATTTCAAGTAACACACAATTAATTGTATTTAAAACTTACAGAAAACACATGACACACCCCTGATGGGCTGTGCACTGAGCTGAACTGTTTTTTTGGCTGGATTGCTTGAGTTCGGAATAATGGGGAGTTTACTGTTATCAAGTGATTGAACATAAGTATTAATATGAAAAATAGGGGCATTATCACAAAAGCAGATTTTAACTTTTCCACTTCTATCTTGATTTTCTGCGACTCGAAATAGCTCATTGGCCATTTGGTTTGGGAAAAATATGCTTAGTACTTTTGTATTAAATCATTCACTTTTTGTGCTCTAAAGGAGGAACTGCTGGAGAAGAAATCAAACAGTAGAGGAAACAGCAGTAGGAGGCTGTGGCCAAGCTGCTCACGGCAGGAACACGGCTGTAGAGCGGCATGTCCCACTCAGCCCATACCGCTTGTGCTGTGGAATGCATTAGCGCTCCCTGGCTCTGACTTTGCTTATCCTTACCATGGTGTGGTTTTGTTTTTTTTTCTTTGAGTTAGAGTCTCACTATGTTGCCCTCACAGTTCATTGCAACCTCAAACTCTTGGGCTTAAGAGATTCTCTTGCCTCAACCTCCTGAGTAGCTGGGACTACAGGCGCCCACCACAATGCCTGGCTATATTTTGGTTGTAGTTACCATTGTTTAGCAGGTCTGGGCTGGTCTCGAACCTGCCAGCCTTGGTGTATGTGGCCAATGTCTTGCTCACTGAGCTATGGGCACCAAGCCGTGAGGATTTTTTTTTGAGACAGAATCTATGTCGCCCTTGATAGAGTGCTATGGCATCATAGCTCACATCAACCTCAAACTCTTGGGTTTAAGTATTCTCTTGTCCTCCCATGTAGCTGGGACTATAGGTGCCTGCCACAATGACCCGCTATCTTTTTGTTGTTGTTGTTGTTGCAGTTGTCATTGTTATTTAGTAGGCCTGGGCTGGGTTTGAACCTGCCAGCCCCTAGTGTGGCCAGCACCCTAACCCCTGAGCCACAGGTGCCGAACCTGAGTTATTTTAGTTTTTGAGACAGACTATCTCTCTCTCACTCCGTATAGAGTGCCGTGGCATCATTATAGCTCTCAGCAACCTCAAACTCTTAGGTTTAAGGGATCCTCTTGCCTCAGCCTCCCATGTAGCTGGGACTACAGGCGCCTACCACAATGCCTGGCTGTTTTTTGTTATTGTTGTTGCAGTTGTCATTGTCATTTAGCTGGCCATCCCCAGTGTATGTGACTGCCACCCTAATCCCTGAGCTATGGGCGCTGAGCCTTGAGTTGTTTTCTTATTGAAAGAAGATAAGATATATTCATTCATTTTCTGACATGTTTTTTTTGGCTGAGGGTGACCAACTGGGCAACTAAGCCCATGGGTTCTCTTCAGACCAGCAGTGGGATCTAAGGAAATGAACTCATTGTTTGGAGTATATATTCCAGCAGAGATTATTACCTTTATACATGTATCCTGGAGTAGGATTAATTTTCAGTATATGTATTTGTAGATCTGTTGCATTTGGAAAGGAAATGGCATGAGAGCTGTTGAGCCCAACTTTTCCAGCGTCATGGAGTAAAATCCCCACAGCATTTCCCTTGTGTACGTCTTCTCCATCAGGACGCTGTCATCAAGTAACAGAATGAAACTTGCCAGACAACGAGTTTTATTCCAAAATGCTATTTCTTTGTTTTAAATAGATGAGTTCGTGATCCCTTTGGATCCCCGATGGAATATGCAGGCCCTGGACATCATTAGAAATGCAATGGACTTTGACCCACAAACGGACGAGCCTGAGCAGCTCTTTTCCCTTGTAGAATCAGTCGCCAATAAGTAGGTGAAACTTAGTGTTCTGGCCACTTGCCTCACTGGCTTCACAGATTTACCTTTCCTGAGACTGTCAGCTAGACCCTGAGAGATGGTGGGCTGTTAGACACAGCTGCCCTCAGTGTTAACAGGAATGGTGGTATTTGCTATGTTTTTAAATGTGTGTGTCTTTGAAAAATATTGATTGATTGATTGATTGATTGGGATTCATTGAGGGTAAAAGAATTAGGTTATACTGATTGCATTTTTTAGGGACAGTCCCTCTTATAATTGCGTTCTGCCCCCAAGACATGTGTCACACCATGACCCACTCCCCACTTCCTCAATCCCCTACCCTCTCCCATGTATTAGGTTATCTACTGGGGATTTGCTGTCTGAAAGTTAATCCTTCATCCTAGTATGGTCAAGACTCTGCTGTTCTCTGTGTGATTCTCATCAGCTCCTCCCATTTTCATGGGCTCCTTCTCATGTAGCTTTTCCTTAGCCATTTGTGTACGTCATTCCTCATCCTCAGATGTTGGGGACATACATAGCAACTGCGTATTTACCCACACACTCACAAATAAGTGTACACAGCTGATGGATAAGACTAGCCTCCCTCATTCTTTACTGTAATAGCCAGTATTTTTAATTTGCGATCAGTATAATAAATTTTTAAGAATAATATTATAGGGTGGTGCCTATGGCTCAAGGAGTAGGGTGCTGACCCCATATACCGGGGGTGGCGGGTTCAAACCCAGCTCCTATCAAAACTACAAAAAAAAAAAAGAAAGAAATTATAATTGAAGTATAGCACAGATTGCCGAAAAGCACAGTAATGAGTACATGATGTTGCTGAATTTTTACAAAGTGAGCTCATAAACATGGTTTGTACCTCAGAGATTGCCTTGTGGACGCCATCACCCACCTCTGTAACTTCTGATACCAAAGATTAATCTGTCAATGGCTGTTTTGAAGTGTTCACAGTGCAGTCTTTGTCAGATCACAGCAGAGTGACAAACCAAAGCTTGGCAGACTCCCTAGACCCAGCTCTCTCCCTCCATCTGTCCTTGTCTCCCACTTCAGTAGTCACTACTGTTAGCACCATCTCTTTAGTCCAGAATTTGCAGAGTCAGGAGGGGAATGGCAGGATGAAGGAGACTGATATTCCAAGTGTGTCCAGGATCCAGCACATAGAGAATGTGATAAAGAAATATTATTACTGATAACTCTTTATTTTGCTTTTGAATATCATTACAGGGCAATTATATATCTTAACCGGGAAAAAAGGATTTTTACTGAAGCAAATCTGGTGTGTGTTAGTGGCAAAAAGCTAAGAAATAGTGTTTTGAGAATGTCCTTTGAATTCCATAAAGGTAAGAACATGTACCTTTCGTATTCTTTAATCAGGCGCTTGATTGCATAATGATGTAAAGTTGCTGTTTACTGATTCCTTCTGATTTGCTGGCCTGATTATAATCATGTCCCCTTACTCAATAGTAATGACTGATATTTATGTACTCTGTGTCAGGTGTTTAGCTAAATGCTTTTGCATATCCTTGTGAGGTACATCCTTATGTTATAAATGAGGAAAGGTCATACAGACCAGTATAGGAGACTGGAGACCCACAGGTAGGGGAGGGTGGTGAGGGATAAAAAATTACCTGTCTGGTACAGTGTGTATTATTTGGTGACGGGTACACTAAAAACAGAGACTTCACTACTACACAATTCATTCATGCAAAGAAACAGCTATCAAATCTGTTTGAAATTAAAAAATTTTAAAAAGAAAAAAAATTTTTTGTTTGTTTGTTTGATTCAGTCTCACTTGGTTACCCTCTGTAGAGTGCTGTGGCATCATTAAATCTGTTGAAATTAAAAAATTTTAAAAGAAAAAGGGTTTTTTTTTGTTTTTGTTTTTGTTTTTTTATTCAGAGTCTCACTTCATTACCCTCTGTAGAGAACTATGGCATCATAGCTCACAGTAACCTCAAACTCTTGGGCTCAAGTGATACTCTTGCCTCAGACTCCCCATGTAGCTGAGATAGACTACAGGTGTCCACCATAGCACCCGGCTATTTTTTTTTTTCTGGAGATAGGTTTCGCTGTTTCTGGTCTCAAACCTGTGAGCTCAGGCAGTCCTCCCAGAGTTCCTGGGATTGCAAATGTGAGCCACCGTGATATATTTTTTTTAGTTTTTGGCCAGGGCTGGGTTTGAACCCACCACCTCCAGCGTATGGGGCCAATGCCCTACTCCTTTGAGCCACAGGTGCCACTTGAGAAAAATATTTTTTAATGACTAAGGAAAGGGACACAGGAAGTGCTCAAGGTCACATCTCTAGAAAGTAGCAGAGCCAGAAATTATAAACTGGGTCTGTTAGCATAAAAATAGATATATTCATAAGCTTTCCTTATAGGAGGGGCACTTCTTTCTTTCTCCTTTGTTTATTTTCTTCAATTAAAAAGATATTTGTGGTTGCTGGCAAGCATTCAAACTATAAAAGGATAAAAATTGTGAACAAGTGCATCCTTGTGACAGCTCCTGTTATCTTTTGTACCTTTTTTGTCTGTTGTAACTATACATCCAGGCATACATGTATTTAGTTTTTGTTTTGTACTTAAACACTTCTGTAAAATAAGCATTTTTATTCTTTAATTTATATTTTTCATTAATTGTCCTTAAGTAAACTCTTGTATAAAATACCCATTTTTGCTTTGTAACTTGCATTTTTCATTAATTTTACTTAAACATGTGTATAAAATATGTAGTTTTACTCTAATTTGCATTTTTCATTAAGACTTTCTTTACATCTATGTCTCATTTGCCAAGTTTTTTTTTTTTTTTTTTGGAGACAGAGTCTCACTATATCACCTTGGGTAAAGTGCTGTGGTGTTACAGCTCACAGCAACCTCCAAGTCTTGGGCTTAAGCAATTCTCTGGCCTCAGCCTCCCAAGTACCTGGGACTACAGGCGCCTGCCACATTGCCCAGCTATTTTTTGGTTATAGTGTCATTGTTTGGCAGGCCTGGGCTGGGTTTGAACCCACCAGCTCTGATGCATGTGGCTGGTGTCTGAGCTGATGAACTTTAGGTGCCAAGCCCTCATTTGCCAAATTTTATAGGATACATTGAGCACCCCTAATCCAAAAGTAAGTAGAAAATTTTTCTACTGATATCATGCTTGAGTCATAGTCAAAATACAGTCAAAATGTAGTTTTCTGTACAATGTTGTTAAAAATATTTTGTAAAATTGGGTGGTGCCTGTGGCTCAGTGAGTAGGGCGCCGGCCTCATATACTGAGGGTGATGGGTTCAAACCTGGCCCCGGCCGAACTGCAACAACAAAAATAATAGCCGGTTGTTGTGGTGGGCACCTGTAGTGCCAGCTACTTGGGAGGCTGAGGCCAGAGAATCACCTAAGCCCAGGAGTTGGAGGTTGCTGTGAGTTGTGTGATGCCACGGCTCACTACTAAGGGAGATAAAGTGAGACTCTTATTTGTACAAAAAAAAATTTATTTGTAAAATCACTTTTGGGCCATGTGTCTAAGTTGTATATGAAACGTAAGTGAATTTCACAGGTAGCCCTAAGTCCCATTCTTAAGGTATCCAGTTGTGTTTGTGCAAATATCTAAATGGGGGGGGGAGGATTTTTTAAATGACTTTAGATTCCAAACTGGTTTTTGTTTTGTTTTTGTTTTTGTTTTCATTTTGTTGCTCTTGGTAGAGTGCTGTAGTGTCACAGCTCACAGCAACATCAAACTCTTTGGCTTAAGCAATTCTCTTGCCTCAGCCTCTCGAGTACTATAGGTGCCCACCACAACACCTGGCTAGTTTTAAAGACGAGGTCTCAGTCTGGCTTAGGCTGGTCTTGAATTTGTAAGCTCAGGCAGTCCACCCACGTTGGCCTCCCAGAGTGCTGGGATTGCAAGCATGAGCCACTGTGCCAGGCCCTAGATTCCAAAGAGTTTGGATATCCTTTTGATTTTAGCCTTTTGAAATTGTCAGGTTTATAGTTTATTTTGAACATGTCCACATATTAATTTAAATATGACAGAATGTTCTTATTTATGTTACCTCTAAGATCCAGAGAGCTATCACAGCGTACCTCATGAGATTGTGGTCAACCTTGCAGCATTTTTTGAACTTTGTGATGCACTAATCCTGCTCTGGGTGCAGTCTTCCCAGGGGACAGTGTCTGATGCCAGTTTGAATGAGGTGAGGAAATGTACCTGTTTTTATTTTAAACAAGATTTATCTTGTCTTGCTTGGCACAAAGATTCTTAGTGATAAGACCAACTTTGTTGTTACTATATGGCCAATATCATTTGATAAATATACATACACATTTAAAATCTTTGTGGAGGTATAACTGACTTATTATAAACTATATGTATTTAAATATGTGAGTTTTGACTTGTACAGGGTGGGCATAAAGTTCGTGTGCAATTTAAAATAGTTTAACAGTGAACTGCACATGAACTTTACCCCCGCCTTGTATATACCTGTGAAACCTTTATCACAGTTGAGATCGTGAACCAATCCATCACCCCCAAAGTTACTTCATGCCCTTTTTGTTTTTCTTTTTTCTCTGCTGCTTCCACCCTACCAAGCAACCATTGACCTGCTTTCTGTTAGTGCAGGCCAGCTTTATTGTCTGTGGATAGGACTACACCATATATGCTTTTTTGTCTTCTTGCAGTCAGCATTGTTACTTTGTGATGCATCCCTGGGGCTTCAAGTATCCCAAGTTCATTTCTTTTTATTGCTGAGTAATGTTTGTTTATGTGGTTCTCCTGCGGTTTATTTATCCCTTTTCTGACTGATGGACATTTAGACTTTAGTAGTTACATTTTAATTCACTTAAGTCCTTTTAGGCATCATTGTTACATGAAGTTTTGAATCCAAATAATTTTAATAAGTGTAGTACAATTGAGTAGACAGTGTTAAACTTTGGTTTTAGGGTTTCCTTATAATCTTAGAAGTTAGCAGATACCCCAAAAAGCTTTGGTTTATGTAGTTACATCTGTCAATATTTATCATATTAGGACCTAAATCCCTAAAATATAAATGTTTTAAAATAAACTAGCAGACCAATTTCATGTTCATTCAAATAATATACTTTTATTATTTTAATAAAAAATAGCTATTTTCCAAAATGAAGCAGGAGTGTTTTATATTCCTGTAAGTCTCTTCATGTCTGGCTTAAGAGAAGAAAGCTGGACTTTTAATTCTGCTTCTCCATTCAGTCTCTTGCAATTTGGGTGGAAATTTGTAAGGAAAAAGCAGACCAATAGATACAAAAGGAGGAATATTTTCATAGTCATTTCATGTCATTGTGAACTCTTTTTTTTGATGGTATACCACAAAAGTATACCACATAGTAGTTTCATAAAGGTTATTTGCAGTGAGGAATCTGGAAAAAAAAGAAAAAACAAAAAACACTGAACTTGTCATACATTGAAATCCATTGGTCTAGTTTTGACTTTGTTTGGATTTATACCTTGAGTGAGTTTGTATATAGCTCATGCATTGGTAATTTGGGAAATGTTGTTCACTCCATGGGCACATTTTGTCCTTTTTGTAACTAAATAAAAAGTCGTATCTTTCAAAGTCACACAAATCTCGTATTTAAGTTCTGGGAAGTGGTCAAGTTCTTTGTTTCAAAAACGGATGAGACCTAAATGTTGAAGCTGAAGCTGTGAACCAGCGGAAGTGAAACATAAGAGGAATCTTTATAATCTAATGATAGGCAAAGATTTGTCAGGATTCTTCTTAATAGGAAAAATTTGATAAATTGGATTTCATCAGAATTATAACTACTTGTTTTTTTTTTTTTTTGAGACAGAGTTTTAGTGTCGCCCTCGGTAGAGTGCCGTGATGTTGTCACAGCTCACAGCAACCTCCAACTCTTGGGCTCAAGCGATTCTCTTGCCTCAGCCTCCCGAATAGCTGGGATTATAGGCACCCACCACAATGCCCAGCTGTTTTTGTCTTCTTGTAGTTGTCATTGTTGTTTAGTAGGCCCAAGCTGGCTTCGAACTTGCCAGCCTCAGTATATGTGGCGGGTGCCCTACTCATGGAGCTACAGGCACTGCCACATGTACACTGTTCTTTGAGGCTCCAATCCTGTGGGAAGGTACAAAAAAAAATGAACGATAAAATCAAAGAATTAGTAAAACATATTACTGCTTTGGCTAAATTTTGA